>BDUI01004167.1:83824-94441 GCA_002335545.1 Apodemus speciosus
CTAGTCACCAGATTCTAGAATTACTTTATGATTTGTTACTTGCAAACCAGAACAGTTGGAAAGTAAGCATTAGCCACCCTATGCTCTCATAACCAGCTCGCATTATGAACAGACATTTTAGTGAATCAGATTGTTCAATTCTAAAACTTTGTAAAACTTTAGAATCTTACCATCAAGTTTCATGGGCAGAATTTCTAAAGAAAGTCAGGCATTTTTAGAACTAATTTATTGAGAAGATGACCTGGTTTGCCATGTATAGGTATGCATAGAAATATTGTTATGTCTCTGTGGTGCTGTCTCAAATCAAAGTGGAGTGTTTTAATCCGTATACTGTATGAAATTTTTAAAATTAAAATTTCTCAAAGTCACAGGTGCCAAAAATTTTCAGTTGGGATTTAACTTGCAATACCTTTAACGAGGGAGTAAATGATTCTGAGCATTTGTTTCCAGATATAGCCATCAGCTGCCCATTTTAGGAGACGATGATTGTGTGTGGTTTGCATTGTCCTGCATAGTTTACAGGAGTCGTTTGTTCGTTCGTGGTGCTTGTTTGAGTCTAAGACACTAACCCTCCCTGGCCTGTGCATGCAGTGCATCAGACTGTTTTTCTCTTTCTTTTTCTCTTTCTTTTTCTTTTTCTCTTTCTTTTTCTCTTTCTTTTTCTTTTTTTTCTTTTGCTTTGATTTCATATAATCTTGCCTCCTCTTTATTTTGAAAATAATGTTAACATCATCTTTCCTTCCACATCCCAAATCTGCATTTGCCTTACCTAAGCTTCAAAATTGGCTGCATTTGCTTTGGAGACCATGTTTTTTCTTTGTGTGATAAAGACCCTTTACCCACTGAACAATCCCACTAGTCCTGTTTGGCTTTTTTAATGGATGTTTTACAGCCACAAATAAGATGAATGGACAGACCTTTACGGTCCTTACTGTTCATGCTCTAGTGTGTGTGCGTGTGCCCCACTCTGTCTCATACTCTTGTTATACTTGCTAACTTTCATATGTTGATACTAAATTTCTTCCTTTCTTTTACCTTTTTAGTTACCAGTGTTAACTAAAAAGATCCAGGAGACAGGAGAAGTGGGTTTCCTGGTTTTTGTTTGTGCTATAATCATTGAATAAGCTAGTGTTGGGGAGATATACTAGAGCATTGGACGAGGAATGCGAGTCAAGTTCATTCTTGGCTCCTTGCCAGCCGATTTCAAGTGTAAATGCTGCGTTTCCCCACTCTGAGCATTGCCTCTCAATTGCTGTCTTGCAGAGTGTTAACAGGAGCTCTCATGGCTAAGGCAGAGCTAATTCTTAAGCTCTGTCCATACTTCTCAGGTTCTATTGGTATTTTATATCAGAGAAAAACTAAAAGTTAATTATAATTCTTTAGGTAAGTTCTCATGAATTAAGGCACATACTTTAAATGTTTCCTTAAAATATTTTCTATTAGACCATAGAAATGATCGAGAAGGAACAAAGAGAAGTGGAAAGACGGCCAATCACGAAAATAACTCACAAAGGTGAGATAGAAATCGAGAGTGACGCCCCGATGAAAGAGCAGGAAGCAGCCATGGAGATCCAGGTAGGAGCTGATCTGCTGTGTGTGGTCCACCGCCCCAAGCGAATCCCGGTGCTCTTAAAGCAGGACATTGTTTTATAGCGCGCTTTAAAGTAGCCTGTTTGACTGGGTTGGTTCTTAAGAGCTTAGTGCACATTGTCTGCATTATAGGTGCCTGTTAAAGACTTGTTAGAGTCCTGAGGGGATTTGATACAGTAATTCCTTGGTGCTTTGTAAATAGTGTAATTTGAGAACTGTTGTGACTTTTCTTTAATTATATTAAGATGTATTTTCTCTTGTATAATAGAAAAATGAGAAATAAGTAGATGAGCGTAGAAACAGTCTACTTCAGGGTTCCTTGTTTTTAAATACCAGTGAGGGGAAAAATGACTTGAAGTTTCATTAAAAGCTTTGAAAAATGAGTTGTTTTGAGTTTTTACTCTCAGTAAGTATTATTTTTCTAAGAAAGTAAAAACAACTTTTTGAATATAATGGCTTGACTTTGACAATTTAACAACTTGATTTTTAAAATTGCTGCCAAAATTTATCAGTTAAAACTGATTTTTATTTTCACTTCTGTTAGGAACCTTCAGCCAGTAAGTCATTGGAGAAGCCAGAAGCACCTGAGAAACAGAAAGAAGAGGTCGATTCCACATCTACAGACACCACCAGTCAGCACAGGCAGCATCTTTTTGACCTGAACTGCAAAATATGCATAGGTTGGGAGTTTTGCTTTCTCTGGTATTTTTAGCGTTCTTTTGTAGTCAGGGTAGGTTTTATTCTCTGGTTTGGGTGGTGCCACGCCCACATACTCAGAGA
Organism: Apodemus speciosus; assembly: GCA_002335545.1. Classification (NCBI taxonomy): domain Eukaryota; kingdom Metazoa; phylum Chordata; class Mammalia; order Rodentia; family Muridae; genus Apodemus; species Apodemus speciosus. The sequence goes on from BDUI01004167.1 coordinate 86,195, forward strand.
GTTTATAATCACAGGAGCAGACGCAGCGGTGCTTCACCCTGTGCATAGGAGTGCGCACATAACAGTAGACATCTGTCAGGAAAACTCTAAGACTTGCCAGTTTTCACAGCGTGTGAGATTTTGTTTGCTTAGTTTCCTTTTTAGATATTATAGTCCCAAATGAGTATCATCTTCTATCTTACACTGTTGAGATTTAGTGACATTTATGGTTAGGAGTAGATAGAATACAGATTTCTTTTTGCTGGTTGGAGCTTATCAATATTTTAGGGAAAAATTCATCAGGGAGTCAGATGATTTTCTTTACGTTCTACAATGTTGTTATGTTAGTTTGTTAGCATTCTCTTTTTTGTTTGTTTGTTTTTGATTTTTTTGAGAGGATTTCCTTATAACAGCTCTGGCTCTCCTAGAACTCACTCTGTAGACCAGGCTGGCCTCAAACTCAGAGATGTGCCAGCCTCTGCCTCCCAGTGCTGGAGTTAAAGGCTTATGTCACGGCATTCCCCAGTAGCGTGTTAACATTCTTTTCTTAATTTTTCACTTCCATAACTGAGGACTAGCCCCAGCGACTTCTCATCCGCACTGTTTCCTGTTTATAGATGGGTGATCACTGGAAAATAGTTAAAGGAGATGCTAAGTCAGTCCAGGTACAAAGAGCCCTTCCCAGGGTGAGGAAACCACATTTCAGTTACTAGGTCTCTGGGACAGAAGGGTGCCATTGATAAATTATTTTGTTCTTAGAATAGGTGTAACAATTTGCTATGAGAAAACATCACAGGCATATATTATCCCAGGAAATATTTATTCAATAATGGAACCAAAGAAAATATATCACTTTTGAAAGTGAAAATGCATTAAAATATAAAAATTGCAGGTAACAATTTTATTTTGGTGTTTTCTGGTTTCAGGTCGAATGGCACCACCTGTAGATGATCTTTCTCCAAAAAATGTGAAAGTTGTTGTAGGAGGAGCCCGTAAACACTCAGACAACGAAGCAGAAAGTCTAGCAGATGCACTGTCTTCAACTACAAACATCCTGGCCTCTGATTTCTTTGAGGAGGAAAAACAAGAATCTCCCAAGTCAACATTTTCTCCCGCTCCACGGTAACTTTCTCTCAGGCATAATTTTATCATAAGCGTTGCCTCGTTGTACTTACAGATGTGCAAACACAGAGACGTGGTATTTCCAAGGGACTTTGAAGAAAGTAACTATGTATACCCCAGACCAGTTGAGATAAGTGAGCAGGACATCGGAGGTCCGTTTATTTTTGAATGGATTTTAGATTTAAGAGATTTGAGAGTGTGAAGTAATGAGTCTCAGACTCTTAATTATGGGCTGAAAATGTGGTCCAGCATTTAAGAGCACTGGCTATTCTTCCAGAGGACCTGGTTTCTATTCCTAGCAACCCCAAGGCAGATCATAATTGTCTGTAAGGACAGTTTCAAAGGATTGGATACTTCTTTCTGGCTTCCATGGACATGCACATGGTACACAGGCAAAACTCCACACACATGAAATAAAAGCAAGCAAATCTTTATAAACAAATCAGAAACAAATGATTGAAATACAGTGATCTCAAGAAGTAGGGATATAGCCTTCGTTCTATGACTGTAGGACCTTAGTCTGCCTCAAGCCAGTTCAGGATATCTTGGTAAAGCATGACTGTGTGGTTGTGATTGTAAATTTAAAAAGTAAAAGTTCAAACTTTTTATTGAGTTCATTTGAACCTAGTGAACAATTCAATTAAAATAGCTTTTAAACTATTTTAAAATTTCAAATTAAATTTGAAATTTAAAAATTAAAATAAATAAAATAGCTTTTTTTTTTTTGTTTTTTTTTTTTTTTTTTTTTTTTTTTTCAAGACAGGGTTTCTCTGTGTAGCCCTGGCTATCCTGGAACTCACTCTGTAGACCAGACTGGCCTCCCAAGTGCTGGGATTAAAGGCGTGCACTACCACTGCCCTGCTTTTTGTTGACATTTATTGATACTTATTTTTTTTGTCCTTTTAGACAAAATGCTTTTAGTGATTGTAGAACGTGGACTCATTCATGGATATTTCATTACATTTCTTTGTGTGTATATTCATGCTACAGTACTCATGTAGATGTTTGAGGACAACTTTGAGAAGTTGATTCCTTCTTTCCACCTTTGTGTGGGCTCCAAGGATTGAACCCAGGCCCTTTGGAGTGGGGTCAAGTGTCGCGACCACTGCGCTATCTGGCTGGTATGGTTGCTAACTCTAGTATCCTTTTCTAGTCCAGAGATGCCTGGAACTGTGGAAGTCGAGTCAACCTTCCTGGCTCGACTGAACTTCATCTGGAAAGGTTTTATCAACATGCCGTCTGTGGCGAAGCTTGTTACCAAAGCCTACCCTGTGTCTGGATCCCCTGAGTACTTGACAGAGGTCTGTGAACGTTCCTCCTGCCTTGCTTGGGTTTGCATGTGTTTCTGAAAACAGCAGGCAGGGAGACATGCCGTTAATAATAATTTAAATGTCTTTAATGCTGGCAAATTTATGGCACGTTAGCCTATGGCAACAGTGTTTAATCGGAATTCCCACACTGCTTAGGTGTCAGAACCATCGTGCCTGCCTGTGTCTGTCACCGTGTGACAGGCGGTGACACTCTCAGCCTCAGGGAGCACTGACCAGCCACTGCAGCCTTTCCCGCGGGGTTCTAAGTAGAGAATAAATAGCAGCCGTGTAATCCTGCGCTTAGTGACCAAGGGCGACATTTAAACATCAAAGGAGAGCAAGCCAGTGCACATGAGCTCTACACTGTGTTTGTGGATTTGATCCATTGGTTTTTTCATTTATTCTAAGTTGTTGAGTTAATTCATTTTAAATTTCATAAAGCCTACATCATCTAATCATTTCCTGTAATGGTAATGGTTTTCCTTTGGCTAGGCTGAAATTTTCCTGTCTCACCCTTGTCCTCTCCCTGGTGATCTCTGTGTGCAGCCTGGGGGCCCTGCGTGTGAGCAGCAAGCCTTCCGTCCCTGAGCCACAGCTATGGTCCTTACATTCCCACACAGAGTGCTGGTGTGCACTTTTAGCAATGTGCATATTGCTAGAGAAATTTAAACAGGCCCCTAGTGGTCTTTTGGGGGATAAAGAATAACCCTTAAGGATTTTTATTTTCTCTTTAGGTCATTTTGAAGCTAATTCTTTGGCGTGGATAATACGGTCCTGTCCTCTCAGACACCTTTAAACTTGAATAGAGATATTTTCCTTAGTGCCACAGTTTCCAGTGGGGTCAGTTTCCTGAACTCCACCTCTGACTTTTATTACAGCTGAGATATCAAAATATTGAAAGCAATTAATGAGTTAAATTAAATTTAATTCTACTTTCATGCTTTTCCTTGGTCTTCATTTAAAAAAAGAATATAATGAATAAAGTTTGTGATTAAGTTNCAGAAGCTGGAAAGAACCCAGATGTCCCTCAATGGAGGAATGGGTACAAAAAAATGTGGTATATATACCCAGTGGAGAACTATTCAGCCATTAGAAACAATGAACTCATGACATTCTTAGAGAGATGGATGGACCTGGAGAACATCATACTAAGTGAGTGTCCCTCCCCCCACTTCAGCTTTTGAGCTAGGTGGTTTGGCCTCTGCTTTGCTCAGACAGTGAATTTTCTGGCCTTTTGTTCTGAATAGAACAAGCCCGCCTCACCTAGAAGCTGTGGAAGCYGGAGCCAACCACCTGCTGAGTCTGTAGCCAGCAAGATCCCAAGACTCCATCCCATGCCTGGAGGGAGGGAATCTTCCAGTCTTTAAATGGATTACATTTATTAAAATGTGGGTCTTGAAAGGCAATGTCTCCTTGACCCAATTCTTTTGTGCCACTTTCCCCATCCATCCCATAGTTTTCTCTTGCAGGGACCAGTCCGCGGTAGGTACAGATAGCTATGGAACTCAACAGAATGGTGCCCATACATGGGGCTGGACTCTAGAGAAAGGTGACCCTGTCTTAGTGAAGCTTCACAGAAAAAGGAAAAAGATGCTATCCTGCATGGTTAGTAAAATGGGTGCTGAAGGATATGGATTAAGTAAGGCAGTGTTGACCCAACACTGAACTTATTGCTTAGAGGCAGACAGTGGAAAATGGGGAAGAACTGTTCTGGATTGTAACCGCAGCTATTAAGAGCTATTCAGGCAAAAAGGAAAGGGTTTAAAAATAGGCATATGTCCACAGCCTCTAAGAGCTGCTTCAAGAAAGGTTGAAAAAGGAAAGAGAAAGAGAGAAGGAAAATGGATGTAATTGCATAACAAGCATGCTTCTCTTTCTATGTATTGTCTGTTCTTTCTATGTCATCTATTCTTGGTGTACCAATTGTCTACATGTATGTGTTGTGGCATCATGTGAATGTTTCATGTTAAAAAGAAAAATTAATAAAAACTTCATCTTTTGGCGGTCTATTTCTTAATCTAGCTGTATTTTACACGGCAAAGACTGATTTAGGGTGTCCAGCACTCAGCTGGGAGTCAAGCATAGTTAATGAAAAAGCTGTGTTTTAAAAAGGGGACCAGCATTCTCATGTCTAAAACAAATGGATTAATTTGTTTCTTTTAAAGAAAAATCTCTACAATTGTGATTTTTGGTTCAAAGTGCTTTTATTCTCTCGAAATTACAGCCAGAAAAAGGAAAAAAGTTGTTTGGTTTAAGTTTATAAGATTCGTATAATCGTTTTATTCTTCATTACAATTGGTCTTAAAGGTATAAGTATGTTTTGCATGCCTTGACTGTATAGAATGTTGGCTTATAGATCATTGGACATAATTAAAAGGTATAATGTTATTAAAAAAAAGGTTAGTTTAACCAGCGACACGTGGCCTGATGCAATGCACATTTTATTCGCTTTTTATAATTGGTCTTAAAAGTATAAATATATTTTACATGTTTTGACTATAGAATATTGGCTTATTAATTATTGTGCATGATTTAAATGGTATAGAGTTGACAATAAGAGGCAATTTTGGAGCTGATAGCTTGAGGTTACAGCCATTTTGAGCACATGGCATGTTAAACTCATGGAATACAGGCCTCTGAGAGGCTTCTAACTTGGCATGGTGTTTTGTGTGAATCTTAGCCTAGAAAGCAGACTTATAGGGAATAAGATATAAAATAATGTCTCTTTAATTAGTTAAAATGGTGTGTTTACCATTGATTTAAAGGAAATAGATTGTTTAAAATTGGGCTTTGCTTCCAAAGTTATGGTTGCTCTAATGTTATAAGAGAAAATTAAGAGTTAAGAAAAAAGGCTGCCAATGTGTCATTGACTGCAGTTTGCAGTCTGGTTAAAGGCCAAGATTCTTAAACCTATTTTTAANTATCAATATACATATAATGTATGTAGTTAAGCCCTTAAAATTGTATTGTTACAGAGTTAATTTTCTCTTACAAAAATATACTTTGTAATTAAATTGTAATACAAAGTAATTAAGTTGCATAAAATTGAACTTCAGCAATTATTCCTTTTAATCAGCAAGGATTCCTTTAAAAAAAAAAAGCTAAAGAAAAGTATCAGGTGTACACCGTTGTGCYGGCACACCCGGGACAGAGGCAGGACCATCTCTTACCAGGACAGCCTGGTCTCCCTAGTGAGTTCCAGGACAGCTAGAGCTACATTTTGTGACCCTGTTTCAAAAACACCAAAACAAAGTAATAGTGCTGTCCATTGCCACAGCCCACCCTTGAGGAGCAGAAAGACCACCTCTATGAGTCTGAATGTGCTGCTCTTCCTGAATTGTGCGTGTGGTGCTGGCCACTGGGTCCTTGCGTTTGACTGTCATGCCCTGGCATGACCGTGGATTTTGATCTTAGTGTGGAGGCTGTTTCTGTCTGCGTGTCCTTAGTAACTGCACTTCCAGTGTTATGTGTTTGAAGTGGGCGTTTGAGCTAGGCTCGGTTGCTATCTCTCTACGGGGTTTTATTTTCTGCTGTGATGCAATTTGCTTATCTCGTGTGTTTTTGATTGAACCCTGAGTCTTCCACATGCTAAGCGCATGTTCTGTTGCCATGTTCTCAGCCCTGTTTACTTGTTTTTAGTCTTACTCAAATTATTTTCAAAGCTAAACATGCATTAGTCATGGTATTGTGAAGATGTTGTGTATCTGTTGATCATGTTTTCTTTTATCCCTAGGACCTACCAGACAGCATTCAAGTCGGTGGCAGGATATCGCCTCAGACAGTTTGGGATTATGTGGAAAAAATAAAAGCATCGGGCACCAAGGTGAGCAGCTCAGCAATGCCAGTGTGTGAAATGTGTGCAGAGTCAGACCGCTTTAAGTCTCACACAGGATCCAGTGTCTCTCAGGGAGAGGGAGATAACAGATCGGAACCGTATATAACCTGTCTAGGAGGTAATGGGTTGGGAGGTAGGTGAACGAAGCTCGGTTACTAACGTGACTGTTACACAACCTCGATCTCCAGCACACACTTAACGTAGGATTTGGGGTGCACATTTATTATCTCAGTCCTGGGGAGACAGATGTGTGGACCAAGCAGGCTAATTGGGGCTCAGGACCCAGCAAGAGGCTGTTTGTAGGCAGCTAGAGATGAGGCTTTGGTTGATCTGTAGATTCTAAGTATGAATACAGAGACTTGAAGCAAAGTCAGTGCTCCAGGCAGTGCAGCCTTCCCTTGATTCTCTGCTTTCTGCATGTGTCCTCTGTAGTCTGTCCACACTGTGGGAGCAACTGTGTTAAAGTAAGTATGAGGTTTACTTGTGTCAGGCAGGGCACGGCCAAGCTCTGTACGCAGTGTAGACTGCCAGGGGTTCAGACCCTGCAGAAGCCTGTCCTCCTTTGTGGGATATGTGAGGCTTAGGGCTTGGGTCTTGTAGGATCAGTTGGGAACAGGCTGCTTCTTGCCACTTGAGTGTTTCCAAGAGTGCTTGCTTTCCTCAGGCACAAACGTTCCCAGGACGTTGGCAGCTGCAGGTGGGAACCAGTGAGGCTGCTCGGCAGGTTGTTTGTAAATCAAACCGCAGAAACTGCAGTTGTCTCTGTTGAGCAGTAGTTGGTGAGAACTGAGTCACACAGCTGCGTGCAACTGAAAAGAAAGCAGGCAGAGAAAGCCCCTGCCGGCCAGAAGTTAAGGTCTGTTAGTGTCTGATTATGAACCGAGATGTAACCTCTGCCTCCATCACGGCAGTGCTTCTCTTCAGCCATGGTCTTCACTGATTTGCTGTAGTTCCTTAAACTCCTAGAGAATAATATTTCATGGAATAACCTAAATCCTTTTTTGTAGAAGTTTCTTGTTTTCTTTAGAATGGCCAAAAGGGAGAGTCTTAAACTGAGAAGGATCTCTTTTCCAGTATAAACTGTTGAATTGATACAGTGTTAACAGTTCACTGAAGCTGTTAAAGGTTATTGAACTTGGGCAGTAGGGACAGGCAGACCTCTTGAGGCCAGCCTAGTTTACACAGCTGGGGAAAAGTTACTACATTGGTTGCTATTACTTCTTTCTCGTCCCTCCCTACCCCCTCTTGCTGTGTGTATATATATATTACTGTCCAGTACTTTATAGCATACCTTCAGCTTGAAATGATTTAAACACATAGTAGTTAGTTAGCTTTAAATATATTAGTAATTTAAATATATTACTAATTCATTTTGGATATCCCTTATCCAAACTGTGATTAGAAAAGTTTGAGATTTTGAGTTTTTTTGAATTTTGGAATGTTTGGCATACACATAAGATGATACCTTGAGAATGGGGATTCAAGTATAATTATGAAATGAGTTATGAATAACGTAATCCTTATAAACATAGACTAATGGTAATTTCATACAAAACTTTTATTTAAGGTACCTTTGTTTTGATTGCATCCTATAATAGTGTCTTAGTCAGGGCTTCTATTCCTGCACAAACATCATGACCAAGAAGCAAGTTGGGGAGGAAAGGGTTTATTCATCTTACACTTCCACACTGCTGTTCATCACTAAAGGAAGTCAGGACTGGAACTCAAGCAGGTCAGGAAGCAGGAGCTGATGCAGAGGCCATGGAGGGATGTTCCTTACTGGCTTGCTTCCCCTGGCTCGCTCAGCTTGCTCTCTTATAGAACCCAAGACCACTAGCCCAGGGATGGCACCGCCCACAAGGGGCCCTCCCCCCTGGATCACTAATTGAGAAAATGCCCCACAGCTGGATCTCATGGAGGCACTTCCCCAACTGAGGCTCCTTTCTCTGTGATAACTCCAGCCTGTGTCAAGTTGACACACACAACCAGCTAGTACAGATA
>BDUI01004168.1:6859-32923 GCA_002335545.1 Apodemus speciosus
GAGGATGTGGAGAAAGAGGAACACTCCTCCACTGCTGGTAGGATTGCAAGCTGGTACAACCACTCTGGAAATCAGTCTGATACTTTCTCAGAAAACTGGGCACAATACTCCTTGAGGACCCAGCTATACCACTCCTGGGCATATACCCAGAAGATTCCCTGGCATGCAATAAGGTCACATGCTCCACTATGTTCATAGCAGCCTTATTTATAATAGCCAGAAGCTGGAAACAACCCAGATGCCCCTCATGGATGTCCCAGATGTCCCTCAGATGGAGGAATGGATACAGAAAATGTGGTATGTTTACATAATAGAATACTACTCAGCAATTAAAAACAATGAATTCGTGAAATTTTCAGGCAAATGTTTGGAACTGGAAAATATCATCCTATGTGAGGCAACTCATTCACAAAAGAACACACATGGAATGCAATCACTGATAAGTCGATATTCGCCCAGAAACTCAGAATACCCACACCACCACTCACATATCAAACCATTCCCAAGAAGAAGGAAGAAGAGGGCCCAGGATCTGGAAAGGCTTGATGCAGCATTGTAGGGGATTGCCAGGGCAGAGGAGTGGAAGGGGGTTGATTGGGGAACTGGTGGAGGGAACAGGACTTATGGGACCTAGAGGGAGGGGGATCCAGGAAAGGGAAAATCATTTGGAATTTAAACAAAGAATGTCAAAAGTAAAATAATAAAAAACAGAGAGAGACTAACTGAAAAACATGCGTGAAAAGAATTGAATGATATTTTTAAAGACTTCTTTAGATTTTAATGAATCCATATTCTACTTTGTTTGGGAGAAAATGGGGAATAGTAGATCATGTACATGCAAAGTGTAAAGGCAGGACAGATTTCARGTGTGATTGGACCCAACCGTTAGGTGTATCTCCCTGTCCTTCAAGATGCCTCCCTCTTTATCTGCTAGGTTCTCTAATGAGCTGTCTGAATTCTCATTCAGGTCCCTCATGCTGCAGGTTTTTAGGATTCTCTAGTGGAAATTATCTGCATTGTGGATCACCCCAAATTAAGAGAAGTTCTATGGCCAGCTTATTTATAGAGAAACTTTTTAAGTTTTTGTGTTGACAGAGGGAAGTGTGTTGCTTAGAAAGAATGTGGTAGTAAGTAGTGCATTTTCTGAAAGGTCAAGCAATAGAGCGGGGAGAGCGGAGCCCCGGGCAGGGCTTCACCTTCCTTTCTCATTCTCACTTTAATATGCATGACTTAATCAAAATATCTTTTTAAGAACTCCAAAAGTAATCTCCATGTTAGTGTGGTTTTGGAGACTATATACACATATACGTCCCCAARTAAATTGCTTGTACTTATAACTCTAAATGAAAGAAACATCTTCACTTTATCATYACAGTTGTTTGTATTGAAGTCACTTGAGTTAAACTTGCCATTTTATTATTCTACATAGAAATTAACGTGCTTGGATATTGTAGGAAGATTATATATTAATAATAATTTTATACATATTTTGTCATATTTTAAAGATTATATAAACACTTAGCTAACATTTAAATAATAATTAATACTAACAACTTATTTTAACTCTAAAATATATTATTTTTTGCATTTTGTACTTATTTTAATCCCAAGATATAATGACAAGAACATGTATTATTAATTAAGATTCTCTTGATGTGGTTTTTCAGAACACTTTGAATAAGCTTAAGTGAGTTGGCGACTTAATGAATTGCTTTGAGACTGTCTTACACATGGAAAGGAAAGAAGCTTCAGCTTAAACAAAACAAAACAATGCAAAACAAAACAAAACAAACTTGAAGCTCAGTRGTAGATGGAGGGTACAATATCTAACACTGAAATCAAACCAAAACAAAATTGGGGACAAGAGATCCAGTTCTCTGGCAACCCTATTGACCACTGAGGTGCTCTCTCCTCCTTTTTCCGATCTTGCCTTTCCTTTCCTCCCCTCTTCACCCTATAATTTCTCAGTCCTGTGCAGTGATAGGGACAGCCACTCTCCAGGAGGAGGCAAAGAGCAATGGTAAGCAGGGAAATGCAGAGGTATTTCCCAAGACCCTTGTATCTAGACCCCCAGCTGAAGTTACCACTAACCCTGGAGAGAGTCTTCCTTTCTCAGTCAATCTTTCCTGTAAATACCTTTACAGATCCTCCCAGAGGCACATCTCCTACTTGATGACAGGCATAGTCAAGCTGGCCACTAAGAATAAACAGCATGGGGACCCAGGCTAGTGACCAGAAGTTGTAATATGAAAAAAAAAAAAAAAACCTTGTTGCAACATTTAAGTCAGATGCCCAATTGTGATCACTAYTCATCCCATAAGTATCATTCTCATAAGTATAATATATAGGGGAGAAAAATAGGATTCTCCTCTGTTTGATACATCAAGTGGTCAATCACAAAGCAAGTGCTAGTTTAGGYTATTGTTCAAATATTCATTGAAAATATGGTATATAAGTTACTTATGACTGTATTTCTTATGTGGACATTGTTAATATGAACAATAAATGGACTTGTCAAATTCAATAATACTTGCTTATGTAATACTAAAAGCACCTTTAATCTAAGGAATGGTTATGGTTATGGAATTAGACATGTAAAAATCTTTCTGTGGGACTGGAGAGACGGCTCAGCAGTTAAGAGCACTGATGGCTYTTCCAGAGGTCCTGAGTTAAATTTCTAGCAACCACATGGTGGCTCACAACCACGTGTAATGGGATCTAATGCCCTCTTCTGGTGTGTCTGAAGAAAGCAACTGTGTACTCCTACACATAAAATAAATAAACTCTTTAAAAAAAAGAAATGTTTTGTTTGTTTTATTTTGGTTTTTAGAGGCAATATTTCTTTRTGTATCCATGGAAATCCTGGAACTAACTCTGAAGACCAGAGACCCACATGTCCTCTGTATCCTGACTGCTGGTGTTAAAGGTATGTGTCACCATTGCCCAGTGACATGTAAGAATCTTATAAACATATATTCAGGACGGCAGGATTGCTCAGTGAATAAAACATTTTCCATACAAGTCTGACTATCCCAGTTCAGTCCCCMCACACACATAAAGGCTCAAGGAAAGACCTGACTCCTGAAAGCTGTCCTTTGGCCTGTCCAGGAGCTCTGTTGCATATCCATATGTATGTCATACACTTTGAATGATGAATGAAAATTTAAAAATTAGTTAATGTAAATTTTAAAATTTATCAGCATTTATTTTTATTATTAGATATATTTTAATTAAAAATACATTTAGATTCCTGAAGTTCCTCCCCAGTACTCTCCCTCCTACCTTTCCAGTGTCCCCCTATCTCTCAAGATAATAGCCAATTTTCCTTTGATTATTATTGGAACATATATGTAAGCTACCATTAGAGTATACAATAATAATAATAATAATAATAATAATATATGCACAAACATATAAATACGACCTGCTGAGTCATTTTTTGTTGCTTATGTGTATATAGTATCAAGACTGGCTACTTTGGATAAGAAGAAGGCTCATGCTTGGTAGAGGCTAATTCCTTCCCCAACAGATATTCCCATCTCCCAGGTTATCTGTACATTGATCAACGCCAGTCATTTCACGGTGTTTATATAGCTATTTTCTAGGAAGATCTATTTCACCATAGATATACTGGGTTTCCGGCTCATACAACTTTTCTGCCCCCTTTTGTGCAATGATCCCTGAGCCACAGATGTAGGACCAGCCATGTAGAAGTATCATCTGGGGCTGGGCTCCCACCATCTCCTGACATCTGCATTGGGTCTAGTGTGGTTCCCTCTGATGGTTTTCATTCGCTGTGAAGTAAGCTCCCTTTTAACTGAAAAATGTTTCATACAATATTATTCTGATAACCAACAGTTTCCCCTCCTCAAATGCCTCCAGAACTTCCCTACCTACCCACCCACCCAACTCCAAGCCTGCCCCTTCTTTGTTATATTTTTGGAAAGCAAGCATTCCATTTGGTCCCTCTAATCATACCATTTCCTTTTCTACAGTTCCCAGAGCCACAGGGGAAGGGGCTTGATGAAAATATCCCTGCTGGGTCTGAGAGTTTCAAAACCAAGACAACTTTTTTTTGTTGTGTTTTTTTGATGAGGCATAGTAGCTACATTCCTCTGTGAGGATAAAGATAATATTTAGGAGGTAGTAAGGAATTGTGCTAATTTAGTAAAGTGGTGGTAGATTTTCTTTCCTAATCTCCATGACTTCAAAAACCCCAGGAGGATGAGTAAGTCTTTCAATGATAGGTATGGATTCCTTCTAGTGAATGGATCTTAAGTCTAGGAGACAGTTAGTGACTACTCCCCAGATGGGAATGTCACTGATTGTACTTTACAGATACGATATCTAATGCCAGTCAGCGTTGGTTCTCACAGAGGTGCAGCTGGGTGGGACTGTTTAAGTGCCTCCCTCCCTTGGCAGCCTGCACAACATTTTCTGGTACCATGGAGGAAAAAGCMAAAAAGGGCACATGCCACACATTCTCCCTCATCTGAGGTGCAAACTCTAAACACGCAAATGTGAATATGTGGCATGGACCAACCACAGGAAGAAAGAAAGTATAAAGGGCCACAGGTAGAAGAGGTGAGGGCTGTGGGTGGGTTTGCCTTGAGAGGGGAATAGCAGAATGCAGGTCATATGCAGTGGGACATAGAGAAACAGAAACTGGGCTCCAACAGAGAGAGGAGAGAAAAGTCAGTATGGATGGAAAGGAGGGAGAAGAGGCAAATAACACAAAGGTTGTTCGCTAAAGCGTTAAGAAGCCATATTATTTTATAATTACCTGAAATCTTATGCAACACGTGTACACATCTTGAAGGAAGTTTAGTCACTAAGGCTGAGAATGCTCCCCTCAAGAACCACAGATTAATACAAATACACAGAACGAGCACAAGAAACCTCCTTTCTAATAGTTGTTCTGGATGGTCCAATGACTCATAGTATAGACAGAGGCTGCAGTCCTTCATTGCTTCCTATGGCTGAAGACACCATCATTCATTTAGGACACAGAACTCTGGTGATTTTAGCTGGACCTGAGCTGAAGGAAAAAAAAAACTTATCTATCTGTATGTTCTTTGGAGTTTTTTTTTTTTTTTTTTTACATTGAATATTGATTTGTGAAAGGCATCTAAAGAGGATTCTGGTCACATTTGCACACACACACACATACACTCCCCTATTACTTTAAATGTCTCAAAGGATTTTTTTTTTTTTTGTGATTATCCTTGGAGATCTCTAAAATCCTTTAACAAAAGCTGGAACTAATCTTTATAATTAAAGGGAATAGCTGATTTTAAGAAGTCAGTTGAAATCACCTTTCATGTAAAACTTCTCCAGGCCATCTAGCACACCGAAAAGCCAMGGATGGAGAATGCCGGGGCACCATCTTGTCACAATTAGGCAAACACAAAGAAAAAAAGATTGAACTTTAGGGAAAAAATGCAATTCTTTTTTTTTATGCGTTGTTCCATAAGCGCACAGATACAATTGAGTAGCTTATTAAACCGGAAATCATTTCACTAGGTGGATTACACAGCATCAGTAAGAAACGGAGAATTCAGGCCAGCTTTAAATTTTGCTAAAGTTCGCCATCTAGAGGTCTAGGTGAGTATATTTTGCAGAGTACTTTCAGATTGATTTTTCTCTATAAAGTACAGATTATTTTTGTTTATTAAATAAAATGGAGGCTCAGGAAAAAGGGATATTCCACTTATTACTGACTGCACACATAGCACTTTACAATTCTGAGCAGTTAATTCTAAGTGCAGGCAAGGTTACTTTGAGTTTTATGTGGACAGCCATTTTGGTTTCGACATCCTCAGAGGTCTTTTAGGCAAGCTGGTTTACAAATTTCTCCACACTGTTTGAGAGACAGAAAAACAATACATTAGAGACTGGTAAATGTACCATGGTGCTTTTAATGATTAACAATTTTTTGACTATCAAGACTGACAGTCAGGGTTATTTGTATTCCTGGTGAGTACGGCAGATGTTCATGCTAAACTACTGTAGGGCTATGGGAAGAAAACTATTCTGGTGAAGAAAGAAAAGGGCATCAATCTGAAATGAGTGCTGAGATCCCATTTCATAATTTACACAAACACGCAGGTAAACATACACCACACCCCCCGACACACACACACACGCACACACACACACACACACACACACACCACACGCACGCACACACTCATGTGCTTATGAAAAGCACACAGACTTGCCATGTCAGTTCTTTATTAAGGAGTTGAAATATACATCTCTGCCAAGATCCTTGCTACATCTCTTCACACAATACATGTACTTATCCGGAACACAATTGTGTTTTCATGAGTGTTCCACACTTGTCTGCTCACCGATGCTAAAACAGAAGACAATGAGATTTGAAATGTAGATTATGGGAATCACAAGAAAAGCTGCACTAAGGATAACTTCCCAAGCAGCTGAGTTGAAGGTTCTGTGTCTCAAATGCTCACAACTTCACTAGCAGGCTGGGTGTGGCAGCAAAACAGACATAACGTTGGAATGCTGCCATTCTGAAGGAATGTATTCATTTGTCAGGAAGGTGTGGTGGGCATCTCAATCAACCTGGGCAAATGCACTTCCTGTTAGCAGCGGTGGAAAATACAGAAAAGGTTTATATTATTATTATTATCATCATCATCATCATCATCATCATCATCATCATCATCATCATCATCATCATCATTCTTACTGTAGCCCCTCCAAGCCATGGTAAAAAATCAACTTGATTTTTTCCTTTAAAAGGAGCCTCAAGTTTACATTGTATCTTAGTGTTAAGAGCAATATTTAAGGGAGGGCATCACCTTGTTAAATGGACACATTTACATGTGATTTCAGGTTTCAGAATTCTGATGCAAGGGAAAGTGTTTCTTAGAGATGAGAAATTACTGTAATATAACAATGACCCCATTGAGTAGAGATAATATGCACCTCTGTAATTAAGAGCCCTGTGATATGGTGTAATTACTTGCTGTCCTTACACTGACCTCCAAAGAAAAGAGTGTCTAAACATTACAATGTAATTCCAGCATTTGTCTTTTGAAGTGTGTTCCTTCTGTGAACGGCAGTGCATCTGTTGGATAATATATCCACAGCAGGTCACTGACAAATGCAATGCCAGCCACAGTGAAGTCTCTTCCCTTCGTGCCACAGACCTCATATCTGGAAATCGACTTCAAGACAGTAAGAAGGTCGAAGAGATACTTCAATCTCTTCGTTCATCAGTGCTTGGGGACTACGTGAACCAAGGCTACTTGAGGCTATTTGTGCATTACGCAGCATCCACAGCACACTAACTATAGCACACCTTTTATGTTAAGAGTACCGAGATCTGTGGGTCCACAAAGATGGATGGAAATGTTGCMCAGGAAGAGATACTACATGAACCTCGTTACTCTTCTATGCTTAGAGCAGGAAGCCGATCACAGGGACCTTTCCTACTTACTGGGAAGTTGAAAAGCCTCCATGGGACCTTTGCGACTATAAAATCGCTTCTTAACTACCTTGACTGTGAGTGTGTAGTCACGCACATACATGCATTTTGTGTGCTTCTTAAGTAGGATAGTATATTGCTTTGTCTTTGAGAATCAAATTTATATTTTAATCACCTTTCCTATATGCAAGCTACTGTCATAACAAGGAAACATAATTTGTTTTCTTTTGAGAACAGTTTACTCATCCATTCCTGTGATAATGTATCTCACACTGAGATGCTCAAAGATTTTGTCAGCCTAACAAAGAAGTTAACAGAATGGATGTAGAATTGTATTGTTTGGTTCATGTTCAACCAAATCCTCCTTGCTTCAGGCTGTAACTTGGGTCATTACTTAAAACATGTCTATACTTCAATTATTTCTGATAGAAATAAAGATGCTACCTATACCTTTACTATAATGCTATGCTGAAGAAAGAACTGAAACTGACCTAATAAGAAGTCAGAACACCTTCACTATTAGAATAATGTTTAAGCACGATGTGCAGCCTTTATAAATGCCAGTAAAGTATATTTCCCCATGTCAGCAGAGTCTCCTTTACTCCTACTGACAAGAGAATCCTCTGTATAGATCAACACCTACATTTTATAAGAAGCTTTTGAGGCCTTTAAGAGGTGAGCTGCATTCTGATGTGACACTATTACACAGTGAGTTTAAAAGCATATGGCTTCCTAAAGTCCCAAAGAGATTCTTATGAATGCAGTGCACACAATTGAAAGGCAGTGGCAGGCKGTGTGGCCTTCACACTATGGCTTCACAATCATGCTTCTTACCAATGGTAGATCTGTTCCTTAGACAATTTTTTTTGGTTTGGTCTTTCCTCAACTGTAAGTTAGGAGAATTTTATTGCTTTAATTAGAGGTGGTGTGAAGATTGTCTGATAGTATGATCAGATTATATAGGTGAGAGGCAATAATTAGCATTTTTGTTTCTTTTTAATGAGATGAAATACAGCAGGCCAAAAAGGACTAGGTGTGGCAATGATCACTCCCATACTTCCATGGAATGTCTGATTCTGTTTCCCTCTACCTATTTCTGTAAAAATGATCCCTCACTGCCCCTACCATTTCCTTTTCTGCTGAATCCTCTCTTGGTCCTGAGTTATACATCCTTATCTCATCTCTTCCCATCTCCTTACTCTTTCCCACTAAATCCAAGCACTAACAGGTTTTTAAAAGGATTTTTCTAAGTTTAATAAAATAACATTTATTCTTAATAATTAACTATAGTAAGGCAATGTGAAGAACTAGAAGAAAACATCTATTATCTATCTATCCATTTATCTATCGATTTTTCCGTCTATCCACTGTCTATCCTCTATCAATTTATGTGAATGTTCACCATTAGTTAATTATTTTAATATATTTAAATCGGAGACAGTTAAACTTTCAGTAAAAAGACAGATAGTGATGCCTTAATACTGTAGGCTTTGTGGAGATGATATTATTTTGCCTGAGGATACATGAGAAAATATTTGCTTATAAACACGATACCAACAGAAATATGAGAGGTAACTACTCAACGACTTTGTTGATGTTACTCACAGGGGCATTCATGGGTTACTTAAAAGCATCTTTCTCACCTATGAGTCCCTGAGGCATGTCACCATCATTGAAGTGTTCCTCCCATAGCATGGACAACTCACAAAAAGCTGTACCACTCAAGAATTTTATGGGTCAATTTTGGAAGCTACATCAACAGAGATCTAACTCGCTAAATTATCTTTGCTATAATTTTAAGAAGGGAATGGACTGTTAAGCCATAGCCTGTTTTTACCTAGAGGATTCTAACAGGCATTTTTATGTATGGTATCCCCTGGATATAGTTTGATATAGATGATAAAAGATGGCAGATCTCATGATCAAATTCAGAGCAGAGAAACATAACAATAGACTGCTTGGTTTTGGTTATCACTATGGTATGACATCAGCTATAACAGTCAATAATCAAGCAAGCATGGCTACAGTCAAATATTTATTTATAAGTGTGTGAAACTGAATTTTATATAGCTTTGAATATTAAAGATATTGTTATAATTTTTCACCTTAACTTAAGCTCATAGTATGTACTAAATTAGGCATTGGGACAGATTTGGTTCACAGGCCAGAATTTATAAGAATATAATTAAACTCTGTAATTTGTGCTGAATTTGCAGATGCATTCATTAAAACCCCCAGTTAGTTCGAAGCAAATTAGAGGGGATGACACTATCAGGTTAGGTATGGACACATTATGGAAGACTGGAGATAATAGGAGAAGACAATTTAATAAATGATGTTATCAACAGATTGATCTGTTTCTTTTTAGGAGGAGAATTGAGTGGTGGAAAAAATTAGTCAGATTCATGTAAGGTGCTGTGGAGTGAGAATTTAAATGGAAATAAGTCCTGAATGCTTAGCACACTCCTGTCCCCATCAAGTATCGGAGAAGGAGGGCTCAGATTAGGTAACAGCTTTATATAAGAAAAGAGAAGATAAAAAGAAGCACCAAGGAAACTTGGCAAATAATGAAATTTAAGAACTAAAGTGGAAGGCATAGCTAACTTAGACAGTGATCTACTTACCCCACATTTGAGATATAATATGGAGAAAACAAGAAACAGGAGTCAAGATTTGAATCCTGTATCTTTTCAAGGATGAATGGCTGAGTAGACTAGATACTCCAGAACTTGCAAAAAGATTGACAGGAGAAAAGTCTTCCGTGCGTTTTGAGCCTTTGGTACACTGTTGCTACTTTTCAGTCAAGCAATCCAATGGAATACTGGAATGCAGAAAGCGTGGAAGGATGAAGCTAGCTGGGACCTTTAAGCAACTTTCATGTAAATGAGAGAAGTAAGGATAGGTTACCAGGAAATCATAGACAACTAAAGGCCTGATAGTTTGATAAGCCATAGAATATATGTACATTTTCTTGATTGTATTAGTATGAGATAAAATGAGAAAAATGAAATAAAAATGGCTTAGTATAGATCTCATCTTCTGAACATTTTTACGTCAGAAAATTCAAGGATGTTTACAGTAAGTAAGGTAATTTATTAGTACTCTGAATTACCAAGAGCTTAATAACTCAGTGCTTTCTACAGAAAACTCAAATTTATATCTATCCTATCAGTTCCTTCTGGGGCCATGCTACTCCACTCTGGTTCTTTGTTGAGTTTTTATCCATCAATTAGGAGAAGCGTTATGCCTTTAGCTCGCAGGCAGTACTGTAACTACCTCAGGACTATGAAGTTATGACCTCTTTTTTTTCTGTCTCTCAGTAAAAGCTGTTCTTTTTAGGAAAGTATTCCCTTAAGCAGAGGTTGAGTTTAAATAACCCATTTGTTGTTTGCCCAGAGGTTGGGAGGTATTATATAGCGTGTTAAATGTATGAGTTTTCATACAGTAGTTGACTTATGAATCTATGTGAAGGAGTTTGGATCCTTGTGGGTTCTTTTCTGTAATGTGAATAATCACTTCTTCCCAGTGCATTTCTTTAAACCAAGAAGGAAAAATGCTCCTGTCTGTTCAAAGTAACAGAGTGATAGCCATCTATGCATCACCTTTAGGTCCTATCCATGCATCCCTGAAATCAGCCTGTGACCTACATAACAAAAGACTTCAAAGCTGTACTAGTAGGGTATCTAGGAAGGTGGTTAATATATAATGTTGGCTATAGTTGAAACTCATTTAAAAATTGGATTACATGTATACTTTAATAACTTTCTGTTAAAGTAAAATGCATGACTATGAGTTGTTCAACTTTTTTGCTTGAGGTGGAAATTCAGAATTGTTCTGATTCTGTGAATTCTGATTCTGATATGTGAATATACATTCTGATTCTGATATGTGAATATACATGATATATATCATGTATATTCACATATAACAGATGATGTTAATTTGTTGAAACTTTTAAGCTGTGTTGATATGATACCCACAATGATTTTAAAAATAACCCTGTTAATTTTATTTGATAAAGTTGGAAATATCTAGAGAATGCATAGGTTTTTCCTGCCATCAAGGAATGTATCTGACATACTATTGTATGACTAATATCATACATATCATAATATGGAGAAAACAAGAAACAGGAGTCAAGATTTGAATCCTGTATCTTTTCAAGGATGAAATGGCTGAGTAGACTAGAGCAGTCATTTTTTTCCTTGAGACACTAAACAATAAAGTTATAGATGGTTGAATGAATCACTACACCAAATGAGAAAAGAACATACTGACTTCAGATTACTAACTTAATTCTACCATGAAATATATTCACCTTCCTGTAACTAAGAAAAATGCTTTTTCAGTTATTATATAACAGCACATAGACACAGTCCCTCATCAGTACACATTTATTCTCTTTATTCTCAACTCACTAAGCTCTTCTTTAATTTGGAATTGCTCCTCATCCTCAAAGGAATGAAGCTAAACACTGATCACATGCTTACTACAAACTGCTATTTCTCTATTTTTCATTTAAAAAGGGGAACTTATTTTTTGCTTTTGTAGATAAGATGTTTTGCCTGCATTTGTGTAAGTGATCCATGTTTACCTTGTGTCTGCGGGGCCCAGAATAGGACATGAGACCACTGAATTAGAGTTACTGACAGTATTAACTGCCATGTAGGTTCTGGGAACCTGCATCTTCTGAAAGAGAAACAAGTACTCTTAAATCATCTCTACAGTTTCAATATTTTCATGTTTCACTTCTACCTGCAGCAATTACCTGCAAATTCCAAAATAAAAATATTTGGCTACCTATAAGCAAATTACCTACATTACTAAATATCTATTACATTTCAGATACATGAATTTTTCTTCCCAGATAGGGACCTCTGCTATCACAATGGATTTTGGGCTTTTTAAAGTATGTCAAGAATGGATTCTGGAGGGTCAAGTGACTCAAAGGTAAGGGGTCTAGATGCTCAAGCTGGCCAGTAACCTGTGAGCATTGGTGAGTCAAAACACCAYGACTTAAGGAACTCATAGGAGGAAGAGTTTGTTTTGTCTTTCACTTGGCAAGGAACATGAATCCATCTTGGCAGGGACCCAGAGCTGCCATGCTCAAGGCATAGCAGCAGGAGAAGAGAGCTGAGAGATAACACCCCAATGACAAGAGCAAAGCAGAGAAACCAAACTATAAGTCTCAAAACCTGTCCCTAGTAATTTATTTTCCCAGCAAGGTCAAAACCCAAAACTTCCCCAGATAGCACCACAGCTGGGGACAAAACAACCAAATGTCTGACCCTACAGGAAATATTTCACATTCACATCAGCACATTATGAAAATGGAAAGAGGGAAGTCACTTCATAAGATTGTACTCTGCTTTCCATACATGTGTAATGGCATTTCCATTGCTCTCCCCACATAAATAAATATATTAATTAGTTAATTAAAACTAATTATGAGATTTGTTTAGTGTGTGGTAGTTGGTGTAAATTTTAAACATTTTGAGATCTTAATTGGGATAAACTTAAAAAATTGTTATAAAGTGGCTAGGAAGACAAAATATTTAATTCTTGCTTAAAATGATGCCCCCACAAAAATTACAGTGGAATTAGCTGCAACTAGACTCTTCCCTTAAAAAAGCTGCTAGCCTGTCACTTTGAATGGATTCTGTTCCGTGATATGATAGAAGAAAAAAATTGTTTATGTATATTGGCTTAATTTCTTCCCTGAGACAAATTTTGATGGTATAAATGGAAATTATGTTCCCCAGTGAGTGTGGGGAGTAGGGAGAGAGAGGGGGAGAGGGAGAGGGAGAGGAGAGAGGAAGAGGGGGAGGGAGAGGAGAGAGGGAGAAGGGGAGGGGGAGAGGGGAGAGGGAGAGAGAAGGAGAGAGAGGAGGAGAGAGGGGAGGAAGAGAGAGAGGAGGGGAGAGAGAAAGAGAACTCTGGCTCATTAGCCTCAAGCTTCTTTCTACCTCTGTCCCCAGGTCTAGTATTGCAGGATGTTAAACTCATCTGGGTTTTTATGTGCATTCAGAAGACCCAAACTCAGGTTCACATGCATGTGCAGCAAGTATTCCATGGAATGTGCCATCTCCCCACACCTCAGTTCTCTTCCATCACTTTTATCTCTAGCTGGAATTGTGTTAACAATAAGTTAACAATAAGTTCAGGATTCCCAGGGACTAAGCCATCAACCAAGGGGTACACATGGTTCCAGCCAAAAGTGTGGCAGAGGAAGGCCTTGTTGGACATCAGTGGGAGGAGAGGTCCTTGGTCCTAGGAAGGCTCAAAAGATGCCCCAGTGTGGGGAAATTGAGGTAAGGTAGGTAGGAGTGGGTTGGGTGAAGGGGCATATTTTCGGGGCAGGGGGTGGGAGGATGGGTTGGGGCTTTTCCGGGACGGGGGAAACCGGGAAAGAGTATAGCATTTGAAATGTGAATAAAGAATATATTCAATAAAAAATGTAAAAATAAAAAACATTCTTCTAAATCACTTTTATTTTTTGATCTGCTTTCTACTGTCATATTTTCTTTCTTTCTCCTGTATTAGGCTCTTCCTTGGTTTCTTTCTTTTTTTTTTAAAGCTACTTTTTTAAATTCACATCTGTCATGACTCAAAATCTCTTTTAAAGCCCTGGTGTTTTCAGTTTTTATCTAATATATGCAAATATGGACCAGGACCTACTCACTTTTGATGTTGCATTACTATTAGTACTAAATACTAAATCTATGCTGAGCACAAATTTATCCCCCAAATTTAAGCTGTTCACTTAATGATTCTACATGTCTATGTGATTTCACTTAGTTACTGCTCTGAAGTTTTAGAGATTCCCCTCCACCTCTTAAGTTTCCCTTACTTGTTATAGTCAAAACAAACTACTTCATTGTCTGCTAGTGACAAATAGTACATGAAGTCATAGGGTATTAATTTCCTGAGACTTTTTTCCTGATCTGAAGAAACTCCCAACTTCTTAAGGCAAAATAAAGAGCATAAGAAGAACAAAAATTAAGGGAGGGTGGATATATAGCTCACAATTTCTATTAGGCCTTAATAAAATAGTAGGATTGTGTAGGACAAAGCAAGAAGACAAACCAGCTCTCTTGTCCTTATACTCTTGACATTTATTTTTATTTATTTCTGTTTATTTTTAACTCACAACATCTTTTGTCATCAATTCTACCTGTCAACATCCACTTGACTTTATTCGTTTTATTCAATATTTGTTTTTCAATTGGTTGTCAGTATATGTACTTGTTTGTGAATGTATGCATCAGTATAAGCTCTCTCATTAACTTTGTGATTACTAATTAGCATTAAATTTGCATATTGCAAGAGCTCAAGATACATCTGCTGAATCAACTAGTATGAGAACAATATGCTATTAAGGACAGCAAAAATTCAGTTTATACACTGACTTGCAGTTTGATTCCGCTTTATGTTTTATACACTTATGAATCAAGGGTTGATACTGGGCTACTTTTTCTTCTCTTATTAATTACTCTAATTGTTCAAATTTACAGAGTATAATCCAATAATTTGACAGATTTATACTGTGTATAATGATCATATCAAAGTAGCAAGTCTTTTTGTCTCCTTAAATTAAAACTTTTTGATTAATATACAATGATTATAGATATTAATGGGATGCACTGAACTATTTCAGGACAAGCATATAGTATGTGATGATTAAATCAGCATGAGTAATGGATTCATCTCTTTATCATTACTTTTGTTTGAAGACTTTGATTGAGTTTTCCTACTCATTCCTAAAATATGTAAAAGATTATTGTTAATAATGAGTCTCCCCACTGTTTTACAGAAAACAAGTACCTATCACTTCTCATTAACTATTTTGATTGTCAGGTAGGTAATCTCTATGTACTTTCCACTCTCCCATCCACATCTCTAGTTCTTTGTACTATAGGTTTTGATCACCATTTTTAAAAGAGCCTGCACACTCTTGAGGGAAGATGCAGCTGTACCATTCAGCATCCAACTTATCTCACTGCACATAATACCCAATTGTGAAGTGAAATGTATGGAACTTGGTGCCTTGCAGCCAGAAATAAGCAGCCTCTTTACTAAGTGACTTCAACAACAAATGTTATAGCCTGTTAGTCTACTATGCTGCCAGCCATTAAGAATGTGAAGTTTATCACATATGGGCATTCAATGGTAGTGAATAACAATTATCTGTATCTTCTATTTCTCCTAATTTTTTTGTTCTTCATTTTCCAAACTTTGACTGGCACTTGCTTCATATTTAAAACTATGGAAAATTTTAATTTTTTACTGATTCATTCACTGAATTATTTTGTACCTGCAGAAATAAAATATACTGACATTTAATATTTATTGAGTGCTTGCAATGTACTAGCTACTTCACGTATATTGCTTCGCTTAATCTTTATAGCTACCCTATGAATTATTCATCCCATTTTATGGATGGAAACTAAGTATCAGAGTTATAAAGCAACAGCCTGAGTTTATAGTTCTAGAAAGTAGGAATATTGTATGTGGCCACTTGATCTAACATTAAACTGGCTCTTATCACCATACATGCTGCACTCAACAGCTAAATACACACACACACACACACACACACACACATATATATATATATATACATATACATCATATACACATACACATAGACATATATACATATACACATATATGCCCTTTCAAAATATATAAACTTTGGTCCAAAATGGTGGTGCATATCTTTAATCCTCAAACTTCATGGAAAGAGGCAGGCAGACATCTGTGAGTTCAAGGCCATCCTGGTCTCATGTTCCAATTTTAGAACAGAGGGCTATGTAGTGAGACCCTGTATCAAAAATAATTTTTACAAAGTTAGCATACTGATTAATTCAAACTAATGCCACTTGTGTTAGACTTAGAAAGATCCACTCATTTTTTCTCTGCATTCTGAATGCTATACTTCTGAGGAGAGAGTTTCTTTTGCACAGGAAGACTGGAAAACAAACTTTGCTGCTGGTAACTGGTAACATGTCTTAGTTAGGGTTTCACTGCTGTGAAGAGACACCATGACCRAGGCGATTTTTATAAAGGAAAACATTTAACTGGGGCTGGCTAGCAGTTTCAGAGGTTCAGTTCATTGGTGGGAAACATGGCAGCATCTTAGTTCTGCTGTTTGCTGGGACTGGAACATCATCCCTTTGTTCCATTACATTTTCACCAGCTTTCAGTTTTCATTGATTTCATTCACTGCCAAGATTTGTTGTCCTGGAATTTGCTCTGTAGACGAACTTTGAACTGAGAGGTCTGAATGCTTATCTCCTGAGTTCTGGAATTTAAAGCTTATACCACCATACCTGGACTTAAGCTTTTCTCTACGTGGAACTCACTGTCCCAGGCTGGCCTTGAACTCAGAGATCTGCTTGCCTCTGACTCCTGGGATTAAAGGTGTCTACCACCAATGGGAGGGTGCTGTTGAGTGACCTTGGTAGTTTTTGTGCCTCCCTGCATGTTATGGCCATGGCTATTGCTATGAAGACAGATGATGCTGGAAACTGATTTTGKWTTTAGTTGGAGTCAGAATTTGTGCAGTGTTTAGCCAACTCAAATTACCTTAATTTTCTTGCCCAAAGAGGTTACTTCAAAGACAAAGCTTTTGTTAATTCAGTACTTGCTTTAATGGAAAGAACCAGAATATGCCAGATATCCTAAGTACCCTCAGTGTTTATGTATGTTAGAACGGCTCTAACCCTTTCAAAAGGAGCTGATGAATGCTCAGTGTGTGAAATGCATAGACAAACAGCAGATCCTACACTGGAAGCACTCTTTGTAGAAGCAGTTGTATCTTCAGCAAGCCCTGGCAGAGCAGCAGCAGCAGAATAACCCAGCAGGAAAAGGAAGAGCTGGGGACAGAGCAGGCTCTTAGGACATGTATATAATGAATTGTTATTGTACAGTACAGAAAAAAGAAGACTCCTTTGCTCCTTTTATTGTGGTAGTACTCAGAAACTTTAGTGTTATATTTGGTCACTAAACATTTTGTTAATAGATTATATCTATCAAACCAGAAAAAAAAAAGGTGTGTGCTACCACCAAGCCTGGATCTAACTTTTTCATGGCGAATGTGCCTCAAGATCCTGATCAAAAGTGTGTGTCTTCTGGTTCACCATCTAGATCACAGGTGTACCCTCCATTTCTGGATACTAGTTCATTCCAGATTAAATGTCCAAATGAAAACAATAACCAGGTCAAAATAAGGTCTAATGTTATATATCTATGCCTTGTTCAACTATAAAAGCACAAACAATAAGCTTACCTGGGTGGGATCTTGCCCCTAGGTTATCACTCCCTTAATTACAAATTTAATATCCTTCAATACAGGATTTAGCTCCATTTCATTTCCTGGTACCCCTTTAATACTTAAAGCATACATTTTGTATTTTTTTATTTTTTCAGCTTATTCCTTTTCATCAAACACTACTATCCATTAGAGTTAACTTTAGTCACCTCACAACAAAATGCATACCAGGCTGTTTTGAGATTTCCTTTGGTAATGCAATTAATCAAAATTTCTGCACTTTGGCCCCAGGCAGACTCTTTGGACAAGGTCAAAAAGCAATCATGTTCTTGACAAAAATTTAAAAAAGTTTCTAGGCCACTGTCTTAGTCAGGGTTTCAATCCTGCACAATCATCATGAGCAAGAAGCAAGTTGGGGAGGAAAGGGTTTATTGAGCTTACACTTCCACACTGCTGTTCATCACTAAAGGAAGTCAGGACTGGAACTCAAGCAGGTCAGGAAGCAGAAGCTGATGCAGGGGCCATGGAGGGCCCCTTTACTGGCTTGCTTCCCCTGGTTGCTCAGCCTGCTCTCTTATAGAACCCATGGATACCAGCCAGAGGTGGTACCACCCAGGATGGGCCCTCCCCACTTGATCACTAATTGAGAAAATGCCCTACAGCTGGATCTCATGGAGGCACTTCCCCAACTGAAGCTCCGTTCTCTATGATAACTCCAGCCTATGTCAAGTCGACACACAAAACCAGTCAATGCAGCCCCATACTAACATTCTTTTCCTCTGAAACATCTTGAGCCCCCACAATTCAAATCACACTTAGCACCAATGTTTTTCCATATCCTTACTATGATTACCCATTAAGCCCCACTTAAAGCATTCTGCTTCTTTCCAAAGTTCTAAAATCAACATTTCTCCAAACAAAAGCCTGGTTAGGCCTATCACAATAATATCCCAGTCTCTTATAACAACTTTTAACTTAGTTAGGGTTTTATTTCTGTGAATAGACACCTTGACAAAGACAACTCTTATAAAGGATACCATTTAATTGGGGCTGGCTTATAGTTTCAAGGGTTCAGTCTTTTGGCAGGAAGCATGGTAACATCCACACAAGCAGACATGGTGCTGTACATGGAGCTGAGAGTTCTATCTTGATCTGAAGGCAGCCAAAAAGGAGACTTCACAGGGAGCCAGGAGGAGGTTCTCATTCTACAATGGGTGGAGTTTAAGCATAGAGATGTCAAAGCCCACCCCCACTGTGACACACATCCTCCACACCTCCTAATTAGTGCTACTTCCTGGTCCACCACAGTTCTGGATATTAATACATGAGCTCTGAAGTAATCCTTGTCCTCCCTAGCTTCTTCCTACTCTCATACCTAATATCTCTTAGCACTATCCCTGGAATTTGCTATTCTAATCGAGAACCAAGTCTGGGTAATTTCTTTGAGCTTCATTCTTTTATGAAGATCTCCATGCATAAGTAAATTAAGTAAACCTTTTCTGCCCTTCTCTTTCAAAGCAGCTCTCTTACTAATTGGTTCTCAGCTTGTATGAGGACTAAAGAAGTGAGGGAATCTTTTTCCCTTTCAAGCAGATCTGGAGGGCAGAATGTGATGCTGTTGTATTGTGCAAGAAGATATACAGTGACTTACTCAGCAAGATTCATTTACTCGATGCATAGTATATCATAGCCAAAGTTATACTTTTAAATTTAGAGCATATCTTAGAATATTATATTAGCCTGTTTTCTTAATGTTGGATACAGATCTTTGGATGTTGGGAATGGATTAAATGATGGATTTCTCAGGTTTTTTTTTCAAACTCTGAAAATTCTAAATCTTTATTGTCAGTAAATAAAATGACTGGACTTTGTACCATGTACAGCAAATATATTCTAAGTCAATACCCAAAACAACTTAGCTATTTAAGAAAAGGTTGATAATCTGATGTTCTTTCTGTTGGCTTTGATTAATATGATATTAATTCAACAGGTGAAAATTTGAGAAGAAAATAACCATTATGAGTTTGTACATAAACATTCTAGAAATATATAAGTTAAATAGTCTTCTTTGTTTATTGAATGATATTTGTACAAAAGCATTCCCTAGAGCAACCATAGATGCTCAAATGTCGCTCACAGAACCCCACAAGAAATGAGGTACTTCAATTTAAACTTCCATTTTTACTCTTGTTTTTGTCTTTTGAGGGCATCATATATCTATGCTCCATGAGATTTATAAGTATTTAGGAAGATAAACACCCTGCCTTTGTTTGGTACACCAGAAGAACTTATATATCATTCATGAATCCCCCTGTTTACGTGTCTGCTTCAGGGGAGGACTATAACCCTCAACAGGCTCAGTGCATTATGGATGATTGCTGTTTGGTACATCATTATTGCTGATCTCCTGTCATTGGTTTACAGATGTCACAGAAGATACCAGTCTAAGGATAAGATTTCTGCAGCAAGGCTAAGAATCATTATATGTTATTATTCACTTGAAAGATGATGAGTATGTGTTAAGATTCAAAACAGATTTCCAGATTAAGATTCTGGAAATAATTTTCAAAGACATATACACTTAATCATGTTCTGCATGATTTCCATTTTTAGAAATTACATGTGTTGTCATTGTTTTATAAATAATTCTTGGTATTTTAAGAATATTTAATGGTCAACTTTCACAGTTTTAATCAACTCTACATCCATAAAATAAATCTAGAAAAACTGAAGCCTGTAACACTTCTAATTAATGAAAGGCATTGAGAGGCCAGTTGTCCCTATTTTAATGAGAAGTGAAATTGGCTACCCTTTTGTCCCTTCTCTACATGATTTGATCAAATTGGGATAAAGGACTTGCTTCATCATTATATGCAGACCATTATATAGGTAGTGTCACTTACGGCTGGTTGTAGAGAGTTGGAAGGACATGTGCTCTGAAGCCTGCTGTCAGTTTTACAGTGTCCCTCATATTTTCATTTCGCAGCATTAGGCTGCCATTGTCAACAACATCTATTTAAATGGAACTAGATATGGAATTAAAAATGCTCATTAAACATCAGGGATGAACTCATGAGACAAGAATAGAGGCTAATCTACAGTGTGTACATATCATCTTCCCAGACATCTGAACCTACTCTTTGTGCATTATAAGTGTTTTAAATGGAAATTTGTTAAATAAATTACTATCTTTTACTTTAAAGAATAGTCATGACATAAAGTATGTTTTCTGCCTTTGCATTGTCTAGCCTCATTATGGTACTCTGAATATTTTTCTCTTGTCCCCCCAAAATGAACCTTTATCTACCCAGACCAGTGTATCTCTGAGTAAATAATGACTACCTTCTATGACATCTGGTACTCTTCAAATATATTCTTTATTAAAATCCTGCTTTACACACCCCTTGAATGGCTTTGTATATGAAATACTAAAACATCATCATTTTTAATGAAATAGTCAACCTAGCACTTGAAAAAATTATATTTATGACCCATAGACTGCCTACCCTCCAACATGAGCTAGGTGATGCAGTTCTAGGAACTTCAAATTAATCCTTTTCATTACAGGAGTAGGTACCCATGAAAATGAATAGAAATTGCTGATCTCATTAAACGCTGAATTGAAACCAATTCTTATGGTGGCAGTAGCTACAACCTATGATAATTTTCCTAGCTGCTGTATGAGTTAAGTCCTATAATTACTTTAAAAAATCTAAATAGCATAATTTTGGTTGTATTGTATTTTTTATGTGTATATTTGTGTGCATGTTAGAGAACTGGCTATAGAGATGTATTTAAATAATCTTGTATTTTAATTGTGTTCATTTGGCTTTTTTACATGCATAGGGATTTATAGATGTCTTTTTACAGACATACATTCTTCCAGTAACTCTTTTTGATCCTCATTCTCATTTTGAGAGACTGATCCTCAGATTATGACTCTCGTTATAAATGCATACTGTGCTAGAGGGCTATTTTTATGCTCACAGACTCAAATCATTCTGGGAGTTTAATTTCTCTTCTCTAGTTTGAAACAGATTTTTAAATTTAAAAAAGATGAAGACATTTGTCCTTGCCCTGGGGCCTTGATTTAAGGTTTAGACAGAAGGTTAAATATCAAAGCTTTCATATAAACATATAAGCCAAGTGCATATATTTCTCAATAAGAGCCTGGTACCATCTGCACAAGCAGGCATTGGTTCTTCTAGCTAGATGGATAGAGAATCTGTTTACAGAAGAATCCACAATTTATACAGGACAAGTGCCCTTCTATCAAATAGAGGAGATGAGGCATGCTCATTTGTCATTACAAGCACACCATTTCCTTTCTGGTAAGTTAATGCCTTTCCTTAAAAGGAGATTAGTCCTGTGAAGTAAAGAAATTGGAGTTGGCAGGCAGCATCCAGGAACTGATACAGATTCGAAATTCTTAAAAAGCCCATGAGTTCAGACTCATTTAGAATACCTTAAAGACATCACCAGAGGGTCCTGGTATATCCACATTCACTAACCAGGATTATTTCAGATTCATGATCATGTAACTTTTCATAACAGCAGTCTGCTGGCAAGTAGACATCCTCTCTGATCACACTTTGAGGAATCTCATTGGTTAATGTCAGAAGGAAGCAATCACATAGACCATCAAGAAATTAATCTTAAGATGTGACAGGATAGGTCATATCTTGATTTTAGTTRACATCTATCCTGTCCAAGAAAATGAACCTAGCATTTAATAAAAATTACCGTCAACATTAGATGCAATAGGCAATTACAATTTAAATTCAGCCTCTGATTTCTTTCATAGATGAATCTTGTACTATGAACACAAAGATAATAATAGGCCAGAGAGCATTTAAATATTTATGTAGATTTCCTATCATTTTATATTGTGAAATCTGCAATACTGGTTGAAAAAAAATGATTCTTGTCTTTCTGGAAGTAATTTTGAAGTCTTTGAATTTGAATGTTAGGAGAGAAAAACCATGGAAAATCTTACTGACACTATAAGTTTCAATAATAACAGTTCTATTAAACTTTCATTCCTAAGTCACAATCAGGATGGAGGTCATCGATGTAAGAAAATATTTGTATAAGAAAAATTATGAATATGTGAAATTGTTTAAGATATTATAACATAAGAATACATATAATATGGATACGATGATAAATGTACTTTAAAATTTATTAAATAATTTTGAAGCACTATAGGGAACTGACCTCAATTAAGGATCTTCATTGATATCTATAGAACATTTCATCCTAAAACAAAAGAATATACCTTCTTCTCAGCACCCCATGGTACTTTTCCAAAATTGACCATATAATTGGTTACAAAACAGGCCTCAACAAATACATAAAGATTGAAATAATCCCATGCAGCCTCTCAGATCACCACTGTCTAAGGCTGGTCTACAATAATAACAAAAATTACAGAAAGCCCACATACACATGGAAGTTGAACAATGCCCTATTCAATGATAACTTGGTCAAGGAAGAAATAGAGAAAGAAATTAAAGAATTTTTAGAATTTAATGAAAATGAAGGCACAACATACTCATATTTATAGGGCACAATGAAAACAGTGCTAAGAGGAAAACTCATAGCTCCAAGTGCCCCCAAAAAGAAACTGGAGAGAACATATACTAGCAGCTTTACAGCACACTTCAAAGCTCTAGAATAAAAGGAAGCAAATACACCCAAGTGGAGTAGATGGCAGAAAATAAAATTATAATATTAAGAAAAAAATCATGTTTAATTTTTTTTAATTTGGCCTTATAATACTAGCTTGTTACATTAATTTGTTCAAAACTATGCATGTAAACTTCCTTTCAGCAAAGGTGAGGTATGTTATTTCAACAACTGCTGCCTCATTTATATGGGAGTTTCAATAGAAAAACATAAAGTCTAGGGAAATATATTTCTACAGATGGAAAAACCATAAAAAACAGGAAGGTAGACTGAAAATAAGTCATGTGCTGTTAGATTTCAAAAAGAAATGGAAAGAAAAAGCATTCAATCCTACCTTTAAGACACACTTTTTGAGTGACTTGGAGCACAAAACACAAATAATTCACTATTATTTATTACCCATACCTGTAAATCTCAGTGCATTTAGCATGTGGTTGTTTTAGGTATGGAGGAAGACAGTAGAGGTGTAGTAATGTTGCTATAGGATGCCTGTGATCTATCTTTGTATACACTGCTCTGCTAGGTGGGATAGAGGAACAAGTTCAATAGCTGTCTCATCTCTTATCATAGAGGACTTCAAAGGCCTCAGAACCAATCGTATTTTTTATTGAATATATTCTTCATTTACATTTCAAAGGCTATACCCATTCCCAGTTCCCCCCTCCCAGAAAACCCCCAACCCACGTTCCCACATCCTGCCTCCAAGAATGTGCTCCTCCACCCAACCTACTCCCACGACCCCCACTCGATTTCCCCACACTGGGGCCTCTATTGAGCCTTCACAGGACCAAGGACCTCTCCTCCAACTGATGCCCAACAAGGCATTCCTCTGCCACTCTTTTGGCTGGAACCATGTATGCCCCTTAGTTGATGGCTTAGCCCCTGGGAGTCCCGGGGCATCTGGTTGGCCTACATCATCATTCTTCCCATTGGGCTGCAACCACCTCAAACCCCTCGGCTCCTCCAGTCTGCCTTCCAACTCCTCCATTGTGAACCCCATGCTCAGTCCAATGGATGGCTGCTAGTATTTACCTCTGTGTCTGTAAGGATCTAGGAGGGACCTCCCAAAGAACAACAATAACAGGCTCTTTTTGGTAAGCACTTCTTGTCATTCATAGTAGATTTGGGGTTTGGTGACTGTTTATAGGATGAATCCCCAGGTAGGACAGTCTCTGGGTGGACTTTCTTTCAGTCTCTGCTCCACACTTTGTTTCCATAGTTGTTCCTGTGAATATTTTGTTCTCTTTCTCAGAGGAACTGAAGCACTCCCACTTTGGCCTTCCTTCTTCTTGAGCTTCCTGTGGTCTATGAATTGTAACATGTTTATTTTGAGCTTTTGGGCTAGTATCCACTTGTCAGTGAGTACATAACATGTGTTCTTTTGTGATTGGGTTACCTCAGTCCGGATGACACTTTCTAGTTCTCTGCATTTGTCTAAGAATTTCATGAATTCATTGTTTTTAATAGCTGAATAGTACTCCATTGTGTATATACATCACAATTATTGTATCCATTCGTCTGTTGAAGGACATCTGCRTTTTTTCCAGCTTCTGGCTATTATAAATAAGACTGCTATGAACATAGTGGAGAATGTGCCCTTATTACATGTTGGATCATCTTCTGGGTATATGCCAAGAGTGGTATACCTGGGTCCTCAGGTAGTACTATGTCCAATTTTCTGAGGAATTGCCAAACTGATTTACAGAGTGGTTTTACCAGCTTGCAATCCCACCAGCAATGGAGAAGTGTTGCTCTTTCTCCACATCCTCTCCACCATCTGCTGTGCCCTGAGTTTTAAATCTTAGTCATTCTGACTGGTGTGAGGTGGAATCTCAGGGTTGTTTTGATTTGCAATTCCCTGATAACTAAGGATGCTAAACATTTCTTTAGGTGCTTCAGAGAGCCATCTGAGTTTCCTCAGTTAAAATTTCCCTGTTTAGCTTTGTATCCCATTTTTTAATAGGGTTATTTGACACTCTGGAGTCTAACTTGAGTGGTTTTTTTTTACATTGAATATTATCCCTCTATCAGATGTAGGATTGGATCTTTTCCCAATCTGTTGGTTGCCATTTTGTCCTATTGACAGTGTCCTTTGCCTTATAGAAGCTTTGCAGCTTTATGAGGTCCCATTTGTTGATTCTTGTTCTTAGAGCATAAACCATTGGTGTTCTAGTCAGGAAAATTTCCCCTGTGCCCATGTGCCCAAAGTTCATCACCACTTTCTCCTCTATAAGCTTCAGTGTATCTGGTTTTACATGGAGATACTTGTGTACTTGGACTAGAGCTTTGTACTAGGAAATAAGAATGGGTCAGTGAAGATCTTTTCCCAATTTGTTGGTTGCCGTTTTGTCCTTTCGACAGTGTCCTTTGCCTTACAAAAAAATTGTAATTTTATGAGGTCCCGTTTGTTAATTCTTGATCTTAGAGCATAAGCTTTTGGTGTTCTGTTTAGGAACTTTTCCCCTGTGTCCATGTCCTYAAGGTCTTCCCCAGTTTCTTTTCTATTAGTTTCAGTGGGTCTGGTTCTATGTGGAGGTCCTTGATCCAAGATGTGGAGGTCCTTGATCCTCTTGGAGTTGAGCTTAGTACAAGGAGATAAGAATGGATCAATTTGCATTCTTCTGCATGCTGACCTCCAGTTGAACCAGCA
>BDUI01004168.1:33037-54070 GCA_002335545.1 Apodemus speciosus
TGCCTGTCGCTTTACCAATACCATGCAGTTTTTAACACTATTACTCTGTAGTACTGCTTGAGATCCAGGATACTGATTCCCCCAGAAGTTCTTTTACTGTTGAGAATAGTTTTAGCTATCCTGGGTTTTTTGTTATTCCAGATGAATTTGAGAATTTCTCCTTCTAACTCTATGAAGAACTGAGTTGTGATATTGATGGGAATTGCATTGAATCTGTATATTGCTTTTGGTAAGATGGCCTTTTATACTATATTAATCCTGCCCACCCACGAGCGTGGAAGATTTTTCCATTTTCTGAGATCTTCTTCAATCTCATTCTTCAGAGACCTAAATTTCTTATCATACAGATCTTTCACTTGTTTGGTAGAATCATACCAAGATACTTTATATTGTTTGTGGTTATTGTGAATTTCACCAACCCTACATCCTACAGAGGGCTAATATCCAATATATACAAAGAACTCAAGAAGGTAGACTCCAGAGAGCCAAATAACCCTATTAAAAATGGAGTACAGAGCTAAACAAAGAATTTTCATCTGAAGAATTTCGAATGGCTGAGAAGCACCTTAAGAAATGTTCAACATCATTAATCATTAGGGAAATGCAAATCAAAACAACCCAGAGATTTTACCTCACACCAGTCAGAATGGCTAAGATTAAAAACTCAGGAGACAGCAGGTGTTGGCAAGAATGTGAAGAAAGAGGAACACTCTTCCAGTGCTGGTGGGAATGCAAGTTGGAACAACCACTCTGGAAATCAGTCTGGCAGTTCCTCAGAAAACTGGGAATGAAACTTCTGGAGGACCCTGTTATACCACTCCTGGGCATATACCCAGAGGATTCCCCAACATGCAATAAGGACACATGCTCCACTATGTTCATAGCAGCCTTATTTATAATAGCCAAGAAGTTGGAAAGAACCCAGATGTCCCTCAGTGGAAGAATGGATACAGAAAATGTAGTATATTTACACAATGGAATACTACTCAGCAATTAAAAACAATGAATTTATGAAAGTTTTCGGCAAATGGTTGGAACTGGAAAATATCATCCTAAGTGAGGTAATCCAATCACAAAAGAATGCACATGGAATGCAGTCACTGATAAGTGGATTTTGATTAGCCCAGAAGCTCTGAATACTCAGACACAATTAACATATCAAATGATTCCCAAGAAGAAGGAAGGAGAGGTTCCTGGTCCTGGAAAGGCTTGATCTAGCATTGTAGGGGAGTACCAGGACAGAGAAATGGCAGGGGGTGATTGGGGAATGGGCATGAGCAGAGGGAAGAGGGATTATGGGACTTATGGGAAGGGAGGAACTGGGAAAGGGGAAAGCATTTGGAATGTAAACAAAGAATATAGAAAAAAAAGAATGGATCAATTTGCATTTTTCTGCATGCTGACCTCCAGTTCATCCAGCACCATTTGTTAAAAATGCTGTCTTTTTTCTACTGGATGTTTTTAGCTCTTTTGTCAAATATCAAGAGAGCATAGGTGTGGATTCATATCTGGGTCTTCAGTTATGTTCCATTGATCTTCCTGCCTGTCTCTGTGCCAATACCATACAGGTTTTTATCACTAGTAGGGCTTGAGGTCAGGGATGGTGATTCCCCCCAATAGATCTTTGTTTTGGAGAATAGTTTATGCTATCCTGGATTTTTTGTTATTCCAAATGAATTTGCAGATTGTTCTTGCTAGCTCTATGAAGAATTGATTTGGAATTTTGATGGGGATTGCATTGAATCTGTAAATTGCTTTTGGCAAGATGGCTATTTTTACTATATTAATCCTTCCAATCCATGATCATGGGAGATCCTTCCATCTTCTGAGATTTTCTATGATTTCTTTCTTCAGAGGCTTGAAGTTCTTGTCATATGGATCTTTCACTTGTTTGGTTAGAGTCACACCAAGGTATATAATATTATTTGTGACTATTATGAAGAGTGTCATTTCCCTAATTTCTTTCTCAGCTTGTTTACCACTTGAGTGGCTACTGACTTGTTTGAGTTGATTTTATAACCAGCCACTTTGCTGAAGTTGTTTATCAGCTGTAGGAGTTCTCTGGTGGAAGTTTTGGGGTCGCTTAAGTATACAGTCATATTATCTGCAAATAGTGATACTTTGACTTCTTCCCTTCCAATTTGTATCCCGTTGACATCCTTTTGTTGTCTAATTGCTCTGGCTAGGACTTCAAGAACTATACTGAATAGATATGGAGAGAGTGGGCAGCCTTGTCTGGTCCCTGATTTTTGTGGGATTGCTTCAAGTTTCTCTCCATTTAGATGTAGATGGATTTGATGTTAGCTTCCAGTTTACAGTATATTGCTTTCAACATGTTTAGGTATGGGCCTTGAATTCCTGATCTCTCCAACACTTTTATCATGAAGGGTTGCTGAATTTTGTCAAAAGTGTTTTCAGCATCTAATGAAATGACCATGTGTTTTTTTTTCCTTTGAGTTTGTTTACGTAGTGTATTACATTGATGGATTTCCATATATTGAACCATTCCTGTATCCCTGGGATAAAACCTACTTGATCATGGTGGATTATTGTTTTGTTGCATTCTTGGATTCAGTTGGCCAGAATTTTTTTGAGAATTTTTGCATCAATGTGCATAAGGGGAAATGGTCTGAGATTCTCTTTTCTTGTTTGGTCTTTGTTTGGTTTAGGTATAAGCACTATTGTGGCTTCATAAAGTCAACTGGGTAGAGTTCCTTGAGTTTCTATTTTGTAGAATCTATTGAAGAGTATTGGTATTGGCTCTTCTTTGAAGATCTGATAGAATTCCCCACTAAACCCATCTGGTCCTAGGCTTTTTTTTTGGGGGGGGGAGACTATTAACAACTGCTTCTATTTCCTCAGGTCTTATGGGATTATTTAGATGGTTTATCTGATCCTGTTTTAATGTTTGCACCTGGTATGTATCTAGAAAATTGTCCATTTCACCCAGATTTTCCAATTTTGTTGAGTATAAGCTCTTGTAGTAGGATGTGATGATTTTTTGAATTCCCAGTTTCTGTTGTTATGTCTCCCTTTTCATTTCAGATTTGTAGGGAGCCGTCCCTGCAACCTCCATTACAAGATGGCGCCGGCATCCGGCAGGCGCCAGGTAGTAAACATGTCAATGTGCATGTGCTGAGCAGTTTTCCAACCCTCGGTCTCTGCCTCTCCCGTGGCGTCGTATGGTCCGATGAGCTGCAGCCAACTGGGAGGCGACATGTCCTAGGCAGAGACTGTGATCCTATATAAGGATGGGATCTTTGGTGTTCGGTGTCTCTGCTCTGTAAGCTTTTGCTCTCCCTCTCAAGATGCATTAAAGCTTTACTGCAGAAGGATCCTGATTGTGCTGCGTGGTTCTTGCGGGCGAGAAGGTAGCGCGGGACACTGATTTTATTAATTTGGGTAGTACCTCTGAGCCCTCTGGTTAGTCTGGCTAAGGGTTTATCTTGTTGATTTTCCCAAAGAACCAGCTCCCGGGTTTGTTGATTCTTTGTATGATTCTTTTTGTTTCTATTTGGTTGATTTCTGCCTGAGTTTGATTATTTCCTGCCATCTACTCTTCTTGGGTGTATTTGCTTCCTTTTGTTCTAGAGCTTTCAGGTGTGTTGTCAAGCTGCTAGTGTAAGTTCTCTCCAATTTCTTTTTGGAAGCACTTAGAGCTATGAGTTTTCCTCTTAGCACTGCTTTCATTGTGTCCTATATGTTTTGGTATGACGTGTCTTCATTTTCATTAAATTCTAAAAAGTCTTTAATTTCTTTCTTTATTTCTTCCTTGACCAAGCTATCATTGAGTAGAGCATTGTTCAACTTTCATGTGAATGTGTGTTTTCTGTTGTTTTTGTTTGAACTCGAGACCAGCCTTAGGCCATGGTGATCTGATAGGGTGCATGGAATTATTTCATTATTCCCATATATGTTGAGGCCTGTTTTGTGACCAATTATATAGTCAATTTTGGAGAAGGTCCCATGAGGTGCTGAGAAGAAGGTATATTCTTTTGCTTTAGGATGAAATGTTCTATAAATATCTGTTAGATCCATTTGGTCCATAACTTTAGTTAGTTTCACTGTGTGTCTGCTTAGTTTCTGTTTCCATGATTTGTCCTTTGTTGAAAGTGGGGTGTTGAAGTCTCCCACTATAATTGTGCGGGGTGCAGTGTATACTTTGAGCTTTAGTAAAGTTTCTTTTATGAATGTGGGTATCCTTGCATTTGGAGCATAGATATTCAGACTTGAGAGTTCATCTTGGTAGATTTTTTTCCTTTGATAAGTATGAAATGTCCTCCCTTATCTTTTTTTTGACAACTTTTGGTTGAAAGTCGATTTTACCCAATATAAATATGGCCACTCCAGCTTGTTTCTTGGGACCATTTGCATGGAAAATTGTTTTCCAACCTTTTACTCTCAGGTAGTATCTGTCTTCGTCACAGAGGTGGGTTTCTTGTATGCAGCAAAATGTTGGGTCCTGTTTACATATCCAGTTTGTTAGTCTATGTCTTTTTATTGGGGAATTGAGACCATTGATGTTAAGAGATATTAAGGAAAGGTGAGTGTTGCTTCCTGTTATTTTTATTGTTAAGTTGGAATTCTTTCTGTCTTTCCTATTGCAGAGATGTTGGTGAGTAGAATTAGGAGAATTTCATAGATATTTATTACTGGCAACTGAGATGATGAAAATCAGTGGGCAAACAAAGTGATACACAGTGCTCACCTCATTGGCAGATGAACTGCAGTGGCTTTCTTCTTAAATGATCTTTATCATGATCCTTTAGTTTTGTCTATAAAAAAAAATCCCTATTACATCTGTATGCAAACTTCATTCCTAAAGGTGGAGATGATGGATCCTTTGCATTTCAGAAACTGTACTATACTTCAAATTTCATAAAATTTGAAGCCCTAAAAGAAGGTCTTACCTCACCGATGGTCCTGCTGTTATGGAAAATAGGAGAGGTGTCTACAAAGAACAGTATTTCCTGAAAATAAATGTTTCTGAATACATTATGTTATAGAGGACTGGTTCTAAGCCTCCCTAGTGTGACTCATTGATACAATTCCTCATGTTGTGGTGAGCCCCCAATCATAAAATTAATTTTGTTGCTACTTCATAACAGTAATGTTGCTACTGCTATAAATCATAATATAAATATTTGTTTCCAAATGGTCTTAGGCAACCCTTGCAGAAGGGTCATTCGATATGCATAAGGGCTGTGAACCACAGGTTGAGAACCACTGCTATAGAGTAACTGTGGCCTCCTTTATTTTGTGAGTGCAAAGATATATACCTGGATGCTATTTTACTACTTCTCTGATACCTTTTGCTCCTTCTACATTTTTTATTATTATTTCTGATCTGTATAATCTCTCATGAACTCAGGTATTTAAATTCAATTGGTTTTTTCCTACGTAATCTTGGTTCTCATGATGGTTACTGTATGTCAAGGTGACTACATCTGGAATTAACTAAAACATATGTAAATGGGTAAAGCAGTAAGGGAATTTTAAATTATAACACTTGAAGTAGGAAGACTCACCTTTTTTATTTAATAAAAAGAGATTTATTCATTTTATTTTATGTACAGATATTTTTATGTGTTTTTTATGAATATATTCTTCATTTATATTTCATATACTAAAACCTTTCCTGGTTTTACCCCCTCCCAGAAAACCCCCAACCCCTCCTCCAACCCCTGCCTCCAAATATATGCCCCTCCACTTGATGCACTCTGCCCCTTGATTTCCCATTGTTGTGGCATCTATTGAGCCTTCACAGGACCAAGGACCTCTCCTCCCACTGATGCCCAACAAGGCTGGGCATCATGGAATGATGGAATCATGTGTACCCCTTGGTTGATGGCTTAGTCCCTGGGAGCCCTGGGGCATTTGGTTG
This sequence comes from Apodemus speciosus, assembly GCA_002335545.1. Taxonomy (NCBI): domain Eukaryota; kingdom Metazoa; phylum Chordata; class Mammalia; order Rodentia; family Muridae; genus Apodemus; species Apodemus speciosus. The sequence goes on from BDUI01004168.1 coordinate 38,922, forward strand.
GCTGACATCGTCGTTCTTCCCATGGGGCTGGAAATACCTTCAGCTTCTCCAATCTGCCCTCCAACTCCTGCATTGGGGACCCCACTCTCAGTCCAATGGTTGGCTGCTAGCATCTACCTCTGTATGTGTAAGGCTCTGGCAGGGCCCTTCCAGAGACAACCATAACAGGCTCCTTTCAGTATGTACTACTTGTTGTCCATAATAGTGTTGGGGTTTGGTGACTGTTTATAGGATGAATCCCCAGGTAGGGCAGTCTCTTGGTGGCCTTTCCTTCAGTCTCTGCTCCACATTTTGTCTCCATAATTGCTCCTGTGAGTATTTTATTCCCTTTCTCAGAGTCTACATCCTTTGAGCTGGTAAGATCCACCTTTAATATGGACTAAACCTTTTGGTAGCAGCCTATATACAGGAAATAGAAGAAGAAAAGTTTTGCTCTTTGCCATGCTTGACCTTATTCTTGCTAGCAAATACATTTCTTCACTGGCATCAGAGCCTATTTCTTTGGGATTCAGGTGTAACCTGAAGACCAGCTGATACATTAAGTCCTGTAGACTAAACAACTACTGCATTCTCAGACTTTGTATTGGTAGTCAGTACTGTTGGACTAGCTGAATCATAGCCTGTAACATAAATATAAATAAATAAATATATATGTATATCGAAAATATATATACATAGATTATATGTATACACATAAATGTGTAGTATATATGATATATGGTATATGGTTTATAACTAATATATAATATATAATACATGATATATGATATGTGATGATATATAATACTATATATGTACATATACATATATAAGCACATACACACATATATATATAATTCTCTCTCTCTCTTTCTATATATATATATATATATATATATTGAGTTCTATTTTTCTTAACATTCATATAACTTACATAATAGATACCTGATGTACTGTTAGCAATAGTGGTTGGTAAGTAAGTGAAGTGGTCACGATAAAACTGAATAGTTGTAAATACTTCTTCGGTTAAAGTAAAACCTTGACTAGTCACTGACGAAAATTTCTAAATAAATTCTGCATAATTCCCTTTGACCTCTACATACAAGCCATAGTATAATATAGATACACACCCCATCCCACATAAATATAAAAATAAAGCTTAATTCATAACAATATACACATCAATTTATTGTTGTATACTTCCTTTATGTTAATCATTGTAATTCTATTAAAAAGGTATCACACCTTGGTCTTACCTTAAATGGTCCCATGTGGGGGAATATATATATATATATGTATATATATACATATATATATATGTGTGTGTGTGTGTGTGTGTGTGTGTGTATACACACACTATATATATACATACATATATACACATATATGTATATGTGTGTATTTATTGATATAATTTATTTTACCAATAAAAATTTACTTATAAGGGTTGCTATAATGGCTCAGTGGTAAAGAGCACTTGCTGCTCTTGCTGAGGACCTAGTTCATGTCCCAGGACCAACATAATGTATCTCACTTTATAGCTCTAGTTCCAAAGGATATGAATCCTCTGGCCTCCTCAGGCCCTAGGCATGCCCTTGGTCCAAGGCAAACAAGCAGGAAAAATCATCCATACACATAAAGTAAAACATTAAAACACCATGTAACTAATAAATGTCACAGCTTGCAATCAAACAACTTCTATAGGATGATAGAGTCCATGGATATTGCCTGTATGTGACAATGGTTCACTAATTTCATTTTTATTTGCTACATGAAAAATATACTGAATATAATGATTTCTTCTCTCAACCCACCTCTTGAGTCACATCTTGTTGTTATTTAGAGTAATGATTCTCAGTGTTTCCTTTCTCTTGACTTCTGCTTGAACCAAGGGTCCTCACCATAATATAAGCGATGCAAAAATACCTTGCCTTTTCTAAACACTTTTTAATGACTTACTTACCATTTATTTATTAATTAGGTTGAGGCTGTTCTCATGTAGTCCTGGCAGGCCTCAAACCCTTTAGGAAGCCAAAGATGATTTGAGCTTCTGATAGCTTCATCACTCTACCTTGCAAGTGCTGTGATTATAGTGCTGTCAAGTTCAATGTATTTGGTGCTAGAGGTAAAACCATGGATAGCCCTCCATCAGCTGAGAAATATCCCTATATCATGAGTTCTAGATCATATACATACACATACATATACATAATACACACATATAATTATATAGAATTATATATAGACCTACTCTAATAAAAATCATTTTAATTTTTAAAATTTATGTTTTATCCCAATTCTTGGCCAGAAATTTGTTTTCATTAAGTCACATTTATTTATTATAATTCTCCTACAAGGATAATAAAGTAAAAAAAATCTAGTGTTTTTATGGGAGATATGAGAGTAGAGTAAAAATAGGCAAAACTACAGTTAGACGTGTAGGTATTCTAAATACAAATAACAGTAAATTCATGAAAAGATTAAATTTCAGAGTGGCAGAGAAAAATATTTTCTTTTCTTACCTTAAAAAAGTTTTCTATCTTGAATCCTATATGGGTGTATTATTATTTTAATGCAATAGCACTGTAGCAAGAAAACCATGTAATACTATGGAAATCCCATCGAGAACGTGGAGAATTGCTCTGAGTCAGGTGCAGCCAAGGTTACCCAGTGAGGAAATCATTTTGCATCAGATGCTGGGATCCAAGCAGCAAAACAAAAAAATGAATATTCTCAAACATCTTTTGTAACTAGGAGAAAATGAAACAATAAAGGAGMTATTTCTGTCATTGACAGTGTTCGATGAAGTTATTCTTTTTGAAGGACCAATAAATCAAAGGTATTATATAAAGGGACACACTAACTACATTCTTAGGCATAATAGCCAGTGTGTATCTTGTAGTGTGTTTTGCTTGTCAATTGAATGATTTACTATGAAGGGAAGTACAAAATGCACTTATTTTATGTTATTATTCATAATAAAATCTTAAGAGGACTGTAGGTGTTAGAATGATTTTATTCTTCACTGGGATGAGGTTGAGGAATTAAAATTTTTATTTTTGGGTTTTTTTCGTTTTGTTTTGTTTTGTATTCGAGACAGGGTTTCTCTGTGTAGCCCTGGCTGTCCTGGAACTCACTCTGTAGACTCGACTAGCCTCAAACTCAGAAGAAATCCACCTGCCTCTGCTTCCCAAGTGCTGGGATTAAAGGCATGTGCCACCACCACCCAGCCGAAGAATTATTAATATTTTCAGGATACTACATAAAAGATGTCATAGAACTGTGAGCAGAGATAAGAAAATATAAGAAAGAGTCCTATGCTGCTTATGCAGAGCAGCTATTCACATACATTTATAGAAATAGCTCTTTAGGAAGTGAAGAGCTTCTCTGACACAAAGGCAGATAGACCTCCCTATAATGCGGAATGTTCAGCCACCCTTTTCTTTCTTTCTCTTTTTTAATGTTATGTTATTCCAGTTTACCTGTTGGTATTTTGGGTTGAATGGTCCTTTTTCAAGTTGCTCCTCTCTTCTCTTAATTGTTGTCACCAGAGTCACTTCTCTCTCTCTCTCTCTCTCTCTCTCTCTCTCTCTCTCTCTCTCTCTCTCTCCCTCCCTCCCTCCCTCTCTCTCTCTCTTTCGGTATGTGTGTGTTGTGTGTGTATCTGTATACAAGAAGATGAGTCTTCTCCAGATACAAGCACCTTAATAGGTTATCCAATCTTAATCCCAAATTACCAGCTTTTTCCTTTTTTATTCAGCTGAAGACTAAACATCGTACAGTTTATCAAAGAACTTACTCAAGTTTGCATAGAGATATTAGGGTTTCAATTATGTGGTGAAACACCATGACCAAAAGTAAGTTTGAGGGAAAGGGTTTATCTGGCTTACAAAACCATTCTGTCATGCATCACTGCAAAATGTCAGGACAGGAACTCAAACGAGGCAAGAACCTGGGGGCAGGAGCTGATGCAGAGGCCATAATGGGGTGCTGCTCACTATCTTGTGAACTATATCCTGCTCAGTCTGTTTTCTTACAGAACCTAGAACCACAAGCCCAGGGATCCTACCACCCATAATGAATTGTTCCCTCTTCTATTAATTATTAGTTATTAAAATACCCTATGGCCAAATGCTATGAAGACATTTTCTCAATTGTGATTCCCTTTTAGATAATACTGGGACATATCCACTTTATATAAAATCGGCCAGCACAATTGACCTTTCTCAACTTGACACACAAACACATTATTGTTAAGCCATAACCTTTCCTTTCTTGTTCTTCCCCAAGATCACCTATTAATACCAACTTTTCATTATAAACATTCAAATATTTTAAGTTTCTGCAACATTCAAACATTGGAAAACTCAATCTTTCTAAAATCCACATTCTTTATAATGCAGTCTCTCAACTGTGTGTTACTGTAAAATAAAAAATGGATCAAACAAATTCTTACTYCAAGAGGAAAGAACTGCAGTGCACTAACAATCCAAACAAAGTAAAGCCATCTCCAAAAGTTTATATCACTCAATGTCCAATTATGTGTGATCCAATCATGATCTTCTGGGGTCTTCATAACACGGGCTTGGGCTACATTTTTGGCTCCAGTCCCCACAGTACACAGAGCTTATCTTCCAGGGTCCAGCTGGCTCCATTCTACTGCTACTGCTGATCTTTGTGGTCATTCAACAGTATAGGCATCTGCAAGATTGATTGTGTCCCTTATAATACCTGTGCTGTTCATTCACCAACAGCTTCTCCAAGTTCTCTTCAGTTCCTCCACCCCTGCCACAAAATTAAGAGCCTCAGCTGCTCTCCATGCTCTCCATGCTCTCTTCATGCCTTCAAAGTCAGCACCACCTGGGTCGCCCTTACTCTCTTGAGTTCAGCTACCAGCTCAAGGTACAACCTTCACTGTCTCTAGAGCACAGCTTTTGTATTCTGATATTAAGGAAAAACTTACCAGCCCCAGAAGATTTCTTTGCAATGATGCTATCTCTAGCCCCAGCTTGCCATCATCCATTTCCCAAGAAAAGCAAAGGTTTTACTTTTGTGTTTCTGGTCTCCTGTTAATAACAGCTGAGTTTTCACACATATGGCCTGCTGGAGTCTTTGCTTTCCTTTGAAACTTCACGAGCCAGGCCCTCACTATGTGCATTGCTCTCAGAATTCTATTCCAAGTTCCTATAGAATAGCCAAATGAGCGTTAAATGCCTAATGAATTCTCTAGTTCAAAATCACAAACTCTTTCCATAATCCTTACCAAAACAACATAGTCAGATCTGTCACAGCAACACCCAACTCCTGCTACCAACCTGTCTTTGGACTACTGTTGTTGTGGTTAAAAAAATTTTGTGACCAAAAGCAAGCTGGAGAGGAAAGGGTTTATTGGGCTTACACATGATAGCCCATCACTGAAGGAAGTCAGGGCAGGAACTCATATAAGATAGGAACCAGGATGCAGCAAATGATGCAGCTGGAAACAGAGAGCATGGAAAGGTGTTGCTTATTGGCTTGCCAGACTGCTTTTTTTCTTGTTTTGTTTTTTAATTATTTTTATTCGATATATTAATTTACATTTCATATGATTTCTCCCTTTCCAGGATCCCCCCTCCCCACAAGTCCCATAAACCCTCTTCCCTCCCCCTGTTCCCCCATTCACCCCCTTCCCTCCCCTTGTTCACCCATTCACCCCTTCCCTCTTCCGGTATTTCCCTACACTGCTGCAGTAAGCCTTTCCAGAGTCAGGGGCCCTTCCTTCCTTCTTCTTGGACATCATTTGATATGTGGATCGTGTCTTAGGTATTCCAGTCTTCTAGGCTAATATCTGTGTATCAGTGAGTGCATACCTTGAGTCTTCTTTTGAGACTGGGTTACCTCACTTAGGATGATGTTCTCCAGCTCCATCCATTTGTCTAAGATTCATGAATTTATTGTTTCTAATGGCTGAATAGTACTCCATTGTGTATATATACCACATTTTTTGTATCCATTCCTCCGCTGAGGGACATCTGGGTTCTTCCCAGCTTCTGGCTATTATAAATAGGGCTGCTATGAACATAGTGGAACATGTATCCTTATTACATGCTGGGGAATCTTCTGGGTGTATGCCCAGGAGTGGTATAGCAGGGTCCTCTGCACCTGTCCTGCCCAGTTTTCTGAGGAATCGCCAGACTGATTTCCAGAGTGGTTGTACCAACTTGCAATCCCACCAGCAGTGGAGGAGTGTTCCTCTTTCTCTGCTGGGAGCTGACCCCAGCAGAGATGTTTCTTTCTTCTTTGATCTTCTTGAGGCAGCGGAGGGGGTAGGAGCATCGGTGGAGGTAAGACTGTCTTAGGAAGTTCTGGGGTAAGACTTTGTCTTATGGAAAGTTTAGGGTTGCTGTATAATAAAAAGTTCACTTATCAAGTCTAAATTACTATGCTAATGTAGTTGACTTGTCTCCTATAATCCTTKGAGGCCAACAACTGAAGCTACTGGCATTTAGCACCTCTTCCTCAAACTGCTAGAGATTAAGTAAGTTGCCTTTGTGCTATCTCCACAGGAAACTGCAGGACTCTAACTTTTAGCTTGCTAGTCAGGAGTCGCAAGGGGAAAAATGGAGCACTTAAAGAAGTGTTTAATAAGTTTATTACCAAGTTGTGGAGAGTTTCCTATGAAAGCTATATAAAAGAGAATAGCAGAAAGATCTCTAAGTGGAGAAAAGGAAAACTTCTTCTAAGTGGGGAAAAATGAGAGAAATCGGGAGAGAGAATGAAGAAAAAGAAGAAGGGGGCCAACTCTCTCTTGTCTTCCGTACTTATACATCTTTCAGGATACATGATCMCATGTTACAAAGTTCATCACAAGTTCACACAAAATACCAAGTCRTAAATTGAAATAGAAGTTTACAACAGAGAATGTTTACATGAGTATCCATTAGGAGTAATTATCTAGATAGTAACATCTATCATTTGTCTTCTCTACAGGTTTGGAGAAAGTTTAAAACCACAACTAAGTTATAAGTGAAGTTTTGTATAGATAAACCCAGTCAATATCTTATCTTCTGTCCTAGCACCTATAATAAATCGTTAGTTCCCTTTTCATGACCTTTGGTTAATTGTTTTACGACCTCTTGGAATGTGCTCTGAGTTGGAGAAAGTCTGGTTGCCATCTAAGAGCATTTAATTTGTGGCACTTGGGAAACTGGCAGAGTTCTCATTGCAGTTTGGATATAGAGAGGATCTAGTAGCAGTCCCATTAAAAAAGAGCTTAGTAATCACAGATATAATTTTAGGAATTCTTATAGGACCATCATTAAGTCGTCTATTTGTCTACACAGCATCACTATAAGACAGCATATCTCGTGGATAATAACAGGAGAAGCATATAAATAGCAGGACTCATTCCCAAAATTAGTCCTCCACAGCCTTGCTGAATGGGGGCTCACCTGTCGCAGATTATATTATAATCCAAGGCAGGCATTTCAGGATGGTCATCTGCTAGTGTATTAGCTTGTCCCATTATGGCTCCTGACATTTCTCCACATCCTTGCCAACACCTGCTGTCTCCTGAGTTTTTAATCTTAGCCATTCTGACTGGTGTGAGGTGAAATCTCAGGGTTGTTTGGATTTGCATTTCCCTAATGACTAATGTTGAGCATTTCTTAAGATGCTTCTCAGCCACCCGAATTTCTTCAGGTGAAAATTCTTCGTTTAGCTCTGTAGCCATTTTTAATAGGGTTGTTTGTCTCTCTGAAGTCTAACTTCTTGAGTTCTTTGTATATATTGGATATTAGCCCTCTGTAAGACTCAAAGTGAGCCTTAGCTACTAGGAGATCCCCAAATGAGACTTGAGAATGGAATTCAATGCAAAAGCAAGAGGTTTATTGTTTCATCATGCTGGTTGTCCTGCACCCAGGGGAGAGGCAACCCCTTCTCTTTCTTTCATAAGCTTTTTATACAAATTTTGAGGGCAGATTATAGCAACAGCAACTAGGCACATAATGATTGGTGGTTCTGGTGACTTTTACATAAATTAGCTGACAGGGAGGGGTGACCCAGGGGCCTACCCTAAGGTCCGGTGGGAAGGTCCAAGTCAGGGCTCTCTCACTTTCYTATGGAACCCATGATCATTAGCCCAGAGGTAGGATATCTGCAGTTGGCTGGATCCTCCACTATCAATCTTATGGAGACATGATATTAGCCAGCATAGGTATGTAGAAAAATTTAGAATTGCTCCTAGAAAATCTGTTTGTAGAATCCTGCAACTTTAACCACACTATGTTTAGTGTTTTGATTATCATGTACCATGGTTAATTTCTTTTTTGATCTAGTCTATTTGGTGTTCTCTATGTTTCTTGTACCTTTATAGGCACCTCCTGTTGTGGGGGAGAGGCCCAAAGACCACTCAGCATGACCAAACTGAATTGAGAGTCTATATTAAGCTGGGCAGCGACTGCCTGGAGAGAAACAATTCTCACAAAGAAGCCTTGAATTCATTTTACAGGGAGCTTTTAAAGTCAAAGAAAACAGAAAAACTACATCCTGTTTGGCAGTTGCAGCAGGAAGTAATGCAAGCAGTTTAACAAAAGGCAAAATCATGCAATTAGGTGGGGTATTTTGACCCCCAAGTTTCCAGAACAGGGTTGAGTACTTTCCCACACTCTTCTTCATGGTACTGTTAGAAAAAGGAGAATGCCTTTCAAGTTAAACCAATGATGGCTTCAGCAGAGGCATGATGCAGGAAACTTCTTACCCTCCTTTAGGTTGACAAAAATTTCATTTAGATTTTGTTGACAATATTTTTTGTGCCTTTGATCTGGGTTTCTTCTCCATCTTCTATATTTATTATTTGCAAAAATCATGATGTCTTAGATTTTCTGGATGTTTTGTGCCTGTATTTTTTTTAATCTAGCATTTTCTTTGAACTAGGTATTCATTTCTTCTGTCTTGTCTTCAATACCTGAGATTCTTTCTTCTATCTCTTACATTTTTGATGGTGTTTTGCTTCTTAATCCTGTTGAAGTTTTTAAGTATTTTCCTTTCCAGTTTTCCATCTGTTTGGGTTTTCTTTATTGAATCCATTTCCACTCTCAAGACTTGAATTCTTTCTTCGTTCCATTATGCTGTTTGTACTTGTTTTCATAGATTTCTTTAAAGGATTTATTCATTTCCTCTTAAGGACTTCTAGCAATCATAAAATCTATTTTGAAATCTTACTCTTGGTTTTATCTCTATTGCATTTCTCATGGCCTGCTATAGTAGAATGTCTGTGCTTTCTATGGAAAAAAATGGTCAGACTGTTCTAATTTATTATTTACTATTGTCTAGGCATCTGATTTTGGAGTAATTTTAATTTTACGTAGTAATATCAGGTCTTATTTTGTTGGGCAGGATTTCTATTTCTTGATTTCTTTCTGTTGGCCTCTCTGTTTTGTAGGAGAATGTGTTAGCCCTAGGTTGCCTGGTAAAAACTGTTCTGAGATCCAGCCAGGTGTACAGGTGTAGAAATTGGGGTTTCAGACTAAAATGTGTTTCTTGGTATTGGAAACAGACACTTAAGAGAGAGAGATGGGTTAAGTGGTTGGGCCCAGAGTAGTCTATAGGAGGTCCATAGGGGTCCATAGGAGGGGGGAGATCAGGGTGAGCCATGAGGATATGTTTAGTCCCCTGAGAATGAGGTGAGAAAGACAGGAGAGGCCACAGCAATTAGTCTGCTACATAGTGGAGACATTTTCAGTGTTCACAGGAAGTACCTGTGGGAATTGGAGGCTGAGATACCCTCTCCCTGAACTCCCCATCCTCCATCCCTGCTGCAAGGGATGCTGTGGTGAGGAATATTAGGAGGAGAATTGAATGAACCTCGATATGAGTGCAGAAGGTAAAGAGGGCTCCAGCAGGTGGTCTGCTATAGAACTGGGTATGAGACTGAGGTGTTGAAGTTCGAGAGGAGTGAGAGTAAAGGTCTGAATATTGCTTTCCTGTTTCTTCCCCTGGCTTGGCTAGAGTGTTCCCAGAAAATGCTGCATTTGAATTTTAGTATTTTGTGTTTAGGTGGAATGGAATTCTGCTTGCCTAAAGACACGTTGCAAGAAACTGCATGAACTAATTAGTAAAGTATTTAACCTTGTGAGAACAGCTAAGGAAAATAACACAGCATACAAAACCTGTTATGATGAGAGTCCTACTTATAATGTGTTTAACCCTTTGACTTTTGTTTTATTTCTCTTCTGTTCAACAGTTGGAGCTATTCACTGACTATTCATGGTAACCCCTGGTGAAATTATTCACCCTACTAGAGACTTTTGTAGCTGAGATCTAGATAGATATTTTAGAAGACTATCCTGCTGCACCCAGCTATCTTTTTTTTGTAAGGGGGTGATGGATTGCATATTAGTTTAGATGCCCATTGTAGCACAGGATTTCACCATTTAAAAATATTCCATAATTAGAACTACAATTGATTTTCCTACATCACTAGAGTTTGCTACGTTCTAGGATAGCTTACCACATCCCTAGTGTCTTAGTTAGGGTTTTACTGCTTTGGACAGACACCATGACCAGGGAAAACTCTTGTAAGGACAATATTTACTTGAGGGATGCTTACTTAAAGCTTCAGAGGTTCAGTCTATTACTATCAAGGCAGGGAGCATGGCAACATCCAGGCCAGCATGGTGAAGGAGGAGATGAGAGTTCTACATCTTGTTCCAAATGCAAATAGAAGTCTGGATTCCAGGTAGTTAGGATGAAGGTCTTAAAGTCCATGCCCCAAATGACATAACTTCTCCAACTGGGCCATACCTATTCCAACATGGCCACATCTTCTAATAGTGCCACTCCCTGGGCCAAGCATTTACAAAACATCACATCTGGTAAACATTAATCTATTTGGTTTTGTCAGTGACTCCTTTGGTTTCTGAATATCTTCCATATGCTCAAGAGATGTTTTTAGACTGACTTAGTAACTTTGATAGCAACACAGAGGCGCGTGCAGCTGTTAGACAATACCTAAGGGACAAGCTTCTTGTAGATTTCAAACATAGCCTTCTTTTAAAGAAGGCAGGCTTTTATTGTTGTGGAGAATGGTGCCAGCTTCAGGAGGAAGAACACAGTGAAATGCTTACATGCTATTTAAACTGTTGCTGGAAATATTCTTGACTTCTCTCAAACTCTTGGAATGTATTCCCAGCCCCCTTTTTTTGTTTGCTTTTGTTCCGAGTATTTCTTCCAGCCATATTGTATAAACCTACCAGGGGCTTATTTCTCACTATGGCTGGTTTAAACATTGTAGTGCTATCCTGGCTGCTGACAGAGAGGGTCTCAAATGTAAAACATTGTCTACCACTTACTGAGGTCTCTCTTAGCATGCTCTCACAGTGCAAAGCTTGTTTTGATTCTCCAGTTGAGTTCCTAGACCCATTATTAACATATTACAATTTACAGGAGGGTGGGATTTTTAATAACAACACTGAGAAAGCAAGATTGTTTGTCCTAAAAGGCTTGAGAGTGCATTATAAGCACAGGGTGGCCATAATAAAAACTGATGCAAGACCATAACCCATGATCATCCTTAATTGTAGAAAACATCCAGTTAGGAGTAAAAGGCTCAGAAACAAATGTATGACCACTGTACATCATTCCCCTCAATATAATTATGTAAAATGTTTGAACTGTATGTAAGGATATAAACAGTGACGAGGGCTTCTCAAGGATCAGCAGACAGCTGGCTGACTTGAAACCTTCAGTAACCTCGCTGGAGGCTGCCAGGGCTTCTACGGTTCCATTTTAGCTGAAGGCAGGATTACTGAAGCTGCATTATACCCTCCATCTCATTTTCAGCTCTATTGCACCAATTATGCCGCATTGAGGCTTATAGGGGCTTACATTGAGTTTCAGATAGATGGAAGGAGCCAGTCTATATTCTTTGTGATAAAAATAGACATTAATTACTGAGACTTGTAAACGGCTTAGCATCCTTCTTAATGTGGCCATCAGGTGCTTTGCCTCATTCTATAGCTAATCAGCAAAAGAGGAGAAAAATCCGTAGGAAGAAGATGAGCTTTTTTGGCTCAAACAGAAACCCAAGTTAAAAATAAATTTAAAATGCACCGAAAACCCAAGTCAATATGCACACACTGGCAAAACAGTGCCTTTTCTTCTCAATCAAAGTTGATTGCAGGGGAAAATAATTTTAGGACATTATCCTATAGAGAAATTAATTATCATTATAATATTCCCTGCCTGAAAGAGAACAAGGAGTTTGGATGCCAGTTAAAAAGTTAGATTTATGAGACCATATTGAAAAATGGGGAACTGTATTAGATAATTATCAATTTAAAGAAAATCAAAGAACCATTGCCATCCATAAAGCATTTACTTCAGAGGAAACCTACTAAAGAGTTTGCTGAAGGAAACAGTGCAGGGTTTCCTCCTTAAACAAACAGCTTTGATTTGATTTCCTGTTATGGTTTCAGAGGAGGCTGCTCTGCAATTAAGTGTCATATCCAGTGTCTGAATTTTTATGGATAACTTTATGTTTAATTGACAGAAATGCCCATTTGGCCACTTCATTAAGGCAATCAGAATCATGGATCCGAAATGTCACTGTGGGGAACTGTAATGGCCTTCTTTTTGTAGGCACAATACAGATGAATGAGTTCCATTTGTAAATCTATCTACAGGTTGGAAAAGATAGAAAGCATGCCTTGGTGGAATATAAACACGTACTGAGGGCTTCTTTCCTTAACATACATATTTCATAAGTTGCAAGCATGCTTTCAGGAATGCCGTGCAAACACATTTCATGCTTTTCGATATGACAAATATTCGTGAACGGGAGCACAGTTTTTCAAAGGAATGAGCAAAGAAAATTGAAGTGATGGTATATCGCTTAAGTTGATTTTTATAAAAGCCTTGTAGAGAGCTTTAAAAATGAACAGTATGTGTAGGGGAAAAGAGCCTACAAGAGAAATTACAAGTGGGTTTCAGTACATTAGAAGCTTGAGACTGTTTATTAAATACATAACTTGTTCTTCTGCTATGCCAGGCATTTTACATAAGTGTGTGATTTGGCTTCCATTTATAATGTGTAACTGCGGCACGCTTCAATGGTGCTACAGGGGATATTTGTTATGGTTTGAATATTTGGTTAAGATATTTGGAAAAAGTCCAAAAGCATTTACATACTCATGGATGCTTTGGGTAAGCAGTTTTTGTTTTGCTTTGTTTTGTTTTTGTTGTTGTTTGTTTTTTCCCCTAGTTTATTTCTCCTCTTGGCAGAACAGCAGCAGCCTTTTAGATGGAGTCCCACTTCAGTTCTGCCACTCTGAGATTTTATGGATTGACAGATTCTATTAGAACATGAACTTTTATTGGTCCTTGGAGGGAATCTGCTTGAGAATATATTTATTAAATGTTGAACTATTAAGAGACATTGTATTTATGCCTGGTTTTTTAATCCTTAGTAACTACTTAGGTTCAGCCAATAATATACACAATATAAAAAGGTGTATCTTAGAACACCTTTAAAAAGTATATTATACAGAAATGTCATACAGAGGGGTATGGAAGGATAGGGGGAAGTATTGAAAACTCCCAAGTAAAAAGCAATTTGTCCAAAACAGAGCAAAGTGGTTCATTTATATGCTGGATGAGGAAGCACCTGGTAGAGATTTGATCATGGATAACATAAAATCATACGTTAAAAAAATAGGATTTTTTCTTTCTATTTTAAGATTTTTTGAAAATATGTCTTTTAGACATAAATCTTTATTTCCTATTCTTAAAAGGCAAAATAACCTTCAAAGGGATTAGAAATAAGAGTCAAGATAAAAACAATTGGAGAGAAACATTTAGACAGACTCCAGGACTATTTGTTTTCTGTATGCTTTGTGGAGTATCTCACACAATTTAAAAGGTTTCACAGGATCAATCTGTTAACAGAGGAAAAACAATCATTTTTCACAAAGAGGATGTGTGTGGAGACTGGTAGATGATACCAAACATGCTTTCATTTGCACTGTCACTACTCAGGGGAACTTAGTTCCTCTCAAACCACTTTCTTCTCCTCTGTGTCCTTTGCTAACTTTAAGGCCTTCGCTTCTTCTACATCTTTTCCTATGGTGGTGTATGATCTCTTCAGGATTTCAGAGTCTAGGCTCTCTACCCCATGGGGGATCTTTAAAAAATGCTGTAAAATAACCCTTGCATTTATTAGGTCACAACCTTAGAGCTGAGAGTAACATGTTTTTAGGAATAGACTTAAATATTTCAAAATATAATTTATCATAAAAAAACCTCCTCACTATCAGAGTTAAGAAATGATCAACTGTAGGGGAAATGCTGGTCATTCCTTTATGTCTGTCACCTGGTGATGTTTTAAGTACTTGGAACAGACAGCATTATTGTCTTCTTTAGTAAAAATCTAATGGGTTTGTAATCCTGAAACGAGTAAGAGCACATTTCACAAGTTACTCAATTGAAAAATGTCTTCCTTGTCAGAGTAGGTAAACCATAGATCAGTTAACTACAGAGTTAAACCAGCAGTCCAAATTGAAAAAAGTAAGAAAGAAGTACCTTTGGTTCACAGTACAGCATAGATCTAAGCATAATTTGATTTATGGATAAATTATTCTTGTGATGGATTATGCGATCTTCCTAATTTGAACTGCTGTTGATTTTGGTTCCTTGTTCAGGGACTATCATGACTTTCAGAAACAGTAATTTATAACACTTCCAGTTCCTGGAATAAATATTGTATGCCCTAATATAAAAACATTGAAAAAATTCCAGATGATCTGGTAGAGAAGTTTTTGCTTCTGTACTGTTTTTTGGAACTGCAAACCTGTTTCCTGAAACTCTAATACATATACTTTGTTTATATCCAGTAACAAAGAGTAAAGACAAATGTAGGCCTATAATATCACTGTTTCCATAGTTCATACTTGTGGTTAGCCCCAGGCTGCCAAACAGAGACCTTTTTGTGTAGGAGCGATTGTTTCCTATATATAAAACAGGGATAGAACTCATTCACACATTCTTAATACATGCCTTTGAAGTATGTGCCAAGACAGTCTTGTAGGCAGATAGAATGTAATCACAGTTAATTGAATAATCATATATTGTGGAAAAAAATAAAAGTAAGTAGGTCTACAAAATCCTATCAGGTGTGGCTAACTTAGGTTCTGGCT
>BDUI01004168.1:58203-82117 GCA_002335545.1 Apodemus speciosus
CTTGAGTGCTTTCTACTTAATGTTCAATTTGTAGCTAATATACTTTAGGAGTTAAGTGCCAGGGTTTAACCTGTTAAGAGAGTCTATGTTAACTTGGGTGTTTAACAATGAGCTATTTTGAAGAGTATTATAAAGTGAGCAGGTGTTTAAGAGAGCAGATCATAATTTAAAGTACTTGACAGAATAAAAAAAAAGCACCCAGTAATCTTTAAAAATGACATTTAGGTATTGAAGTCTTGGTGCAAAATCTGGATGGAAAACCATTGCAAGACAGAGTAGTTCAGGTCCATTACTACTCATACTCCATAACCACCACGTGAAGGCTGAAAGAGGTGTAAAGTTCATTAAGGGAATTGTTTTAGACATCATCTAAAGATGTTTTGGGATGTTCGTCAGCTTTCCCATTTGTCCACATTCTTTAGATTTTTTTTAAAAAAAATATTTATTTATTTATTACAAAAATAAAAAGCAGAAGCTAGGTGGATTTTCTTACCCTGAACTCCTTTACGGTTCCCATGTTGAACCTACAGCATTATAAAAATGACTTCCACAGCGGGAAGTCGAAATGTTAATCATAATTCTTATCCGAGTCAACATGAAGAGGTGTTCTCCTCTCTTCCTTGTGTCCACAAGGGTTAAGAGCCATACATTCTTCTCATGCTCTTTCCTCATTGCTTACCGGTTCTCACCAGTTGCTCATTTTCAAAGGTTTTGTTTAACATTTTCCATTAGTTTAGTATTATTGTTTTTAACGTTTTATTTAAAAATATTTTAATCGAAATATAATTGTATCACTTCCTCTCCTTTCTGTCTTCCACTTCCTCCCCTGTCACTCTCTAATTGAAAGCTTCTTTTTCTGTGATCCTTACTGCTGCACATATATAGATGCAAAACTATAGACACACAACTTTCTGCATCTGCTGTTTTATGTATGTGTGTATGCTTGCAAGGCTGACCACTTTGTATTGGTAAACTTGGGTGTGTCTTTCTGTGTTTGTATACATGTGCATGCGATGGCCCCATGTGCTTTAGAGGACAATTCCTTGGAGGGGGGTCCTTTCTTGTCACTTTGTGGAATCCAAGTGTCAGTCAGGTTTTAACACCTGCACGAAAGTGCTGCCACCCTCAGAGTCAGGGTTTTAATGCCAGGTTATTATTATAGGGGTATGAAATGTTCCCATATACTTAGGTCTGGATACTAGGCTCTCAGGTGCCAACACTATTTTGGGTGTTTATAAGCCTTTTAGACATGGGGTTCATCTGRCAGAATTAGAATTATAGAAGTAGAGCTTGAGTTATTATAGCAGCTCTCTCCCTCATGGGAGCTCTCTGCTTCCTGATCCCATTTTTACATCTATGAGCCACATCTTCCACTAAGCTTTACTCTGTAACATACACTTTTAGGCAGAATAAACCCTTTTTTTCAGAAGCTACATTTCTTTGGTATTTTATAAGAAAAATTATACAACCAATATAGAAGTCTATAAAACTTTCCTTTCTACTTTTAATACTTTAGGAGATTTTTCTGATCTTATAGTTTTTTGTTCATTTAGCCCTAAAATAATATATTGAGATTGGGTAGCTACTAAATAATAAATAGTCTAGCTAGCTTTTGATATACAAATGCTGGATCCTAGTCAACTCAAATGCAATATCTATTTTAGAAACATGAATGTTATCCCACTTAGCTAAAAAGTGCAGCAGAGGCCACACATCTTGGAATGAGTGAAATGTCTTAACAATGAACAACGAATAGGGAAAATGTCAGTCTTACCTGAAATGAATAGAGTTAGGGGGTTGGGGACATGACTCAGTTGATACAGTGATTGCTACACAAGCACAGAGATATGAGCTTGGATGCTTAGAACTCAAAGATAAATGAGGTGTGTGCCTATAATCCTTCCAATGAAGAAGTGAAGAAGGTGGTTCCAGGGGATGATTTTTATACATTCTAGCCAGTACACAATCTACAGGTTCTGGAGGAGGCTTTGTCTCAAAACATAAGATGGAGAACAACTGGGGATGATGCCTGCTTGTGAGCTCTGGTTCCACATCCATAAATCCACACAGACACAATGTGACCTCTACACACACAGGTTCACACATAGACATTCATGTGACCTGCTACCTCCCCAGACACCATTTTGTCTTTGCACTTTTGAATACTTTGACAGATTTTATAGATGAAAAAAATTTATCTTTCTCAGAAATGCAAAATAAATCACCTCCCAAACTGAATTTCATTAACTGACTCCTTGACAAGAAAACATCACAAATACCTTCTTAGTATGTGGTCCCACTTCAGAGACTGAAGTACTTGGTTGGCTATGAAGAGCAATTTACTCATATAGCCAAGACTAGAATGAAAAMAAGGCTAAATTAAGAATAGCTGCAAGAATTAAGAATGGAATAGAAAGAAGACTTGAGTTCATTGCCTTTTACAGCAAAAGCAGATAGTATCCAGCATCCAGAAGAGAGAACACAGGGCAGAAAGCCTGGCTTCTCTAACCCTTCTCCACACACATTGGTTTCCTGTAAGAAAAAGAATGGAAGGAGAAATGATGCTGATGAGTGTAAGACTGAATACTGAAACTTAATGAATTTATATGAGGCTGTCAAACAAAACAATAAGCCAATCTTTCCATTGGCATGTACCAGGATGGAAACTTCAAGGCAACTTTAAGGCATATTAGGAAATAAATGTCCAGAGGTTCAGGAGAATGAATGGAAATATGCAGCTTCTGGGGATGGGAGGGGAGGGAACTCTCTAGAAGTCTGAGAAACCTGAGAGGTGAGAGACTCTAAGGATTCAATGGGGTGACCTTAGCCAAAATACTCAACAGTGGGGAGAGGGAACTCAAAGAGTCCCAAGAGGAAGAACAGAGTTGCCAACCCATCGTCAAAATTTCTGACCCAGAATTGTTCCTGTCTAAAAGAACTGCAGGGGCAAAAAGACAGGGAAAGGACTGAAGGTCCAATACCTGGTGCAAATTGGGTTCCATCTCAAGGGGAGACTCCAAGGCCTGACACTATTACTGATGTTATGATGTGTTTGTAGAAAGAATCTTCCCTCCCCCCCCCCCCACATAGCCGAGGACTGCCTTGGCTGGGCTCAGTGGGAGAAGATGCATCTAATTCTGGAGAAACTTGAGGCCCCAGAGAAGGTGTATACGCAGGGTGCAGGGAGCACCCTCTAGGAAGCAAGTGGGAGGGGGAATTGTTGGGTGAGGAAATATGGGGAAGAGAGATTGGGGCCAATGTCTAGCATTTAAATAAATAAAATAATTAATTAAAAAAAGAAAAAATATTCTCCAATTCTTTTTTCCCTTTCATAGTCTGATTTATTGTATAAATACCAGTTTCTTCTCCGAGGGAGTAGGAATTTTGGAACTAACAATCATATGTACCAAGGAGAAGGCCTTGGAGGGACTGTGCTTAATTATTTATTTGGTTATTGTTCTGTGTTTCTGATACAGATGTTCTAAAAATCCTTAAAATTTAACTAGAACAACTTACCTTTTTTCTCACCACATATACAAAATCACTATTATATCTTGTGATTTTTCTTGTACAGTTAGCGCTGTTTTTAGATGTCTTTAGATTGAACACCATTACTCCCTATCTTAAAAGATATCAGCCTGGTATTTAAAAGTTCATAATTAACTTTTGTATCTTCAGAGAAAGACTGTGTTCTACCTTTCTGTATTTTGTTCTGGTGCTAACAGCTGAATTTTTCAAAGGTCATTTAGAAAATGTGCTTTACATTTAATTAGATAACTTCATATCAGGTACAACTTTCTCTTCTATGTGCATATGGACCTACTATTTGTGGAATAGGAATTCTTAAAGTGTTTTGAGACATTTTAGAATTAATCTATTCTGCATAAATTTTTTGTGGCAAAATATTTGTTTCGTTACTTTTCATTTCACCTAAAATATGTGTTACTTTTAATTGTTATCTTCAGTGGTGCTAATTGATTATTAGCTTGCATATATATACTTTAAAAAAAGACACTAAAACTTTAAGAACAAAAAATGTGCCTATCACAGTTATTAGTGATAAATAAGAAGTACTAGTTCACTTGATATTTATTAGATATAAAATATGAATGATACCATTTACAGGAACAGAAAAAAATCACATTAATTCCTTCTTTAATTCTTGCCAATTTGCTGCAACAATGTAATTGCATGGCCCACATTATGGTTAACAGGAAAGATTAGATATGTCGCATTTTATTGTCTGTGACAGTGTGATGAATTGTGACCTGAAGTGAGCAGGAGCCTTCATTCTAATTGTCTCATTTTCATTAGAGGTGAGAACTATACTTGGATAGTGGTGAACTACCTTTTTTTTGGTGCTTTTCAACTACAGCTGCTCACTCTGATGAATGTTCTCTACCTAAATAGTATACGGCCAGCTCTTTGCCTATGTATCCCTTTTTTTATCATTTCAAGGCTAAAACTGAGGATGATCAATCAATATTGTAGACTGAAACGAAAAAAATCCAGAAATAGAATGCCTTTTCTTGTTTTCTAAAAAGTAAATGAGTAAGAGAAGAGGATGCTTGATGTTGGGTCACTTACATGCATTTTGCTATCCAGAAGAGTTGCTCTGGTGCATTTCCTCAGTGGTCCAGATGAGTTAATATGGTTTAGCTTTGGTACTTTGACGCTGCAGGGGAAATATTTGTTTTGCTCTTTGCAGAATTACAGGGAAGTTATGAGTTTTTCGCAGTTCAATCACATATCCATGGTGTATACTTTCATTCATTTTGCACACACGTATTTTATGGTCAGGTCTGAGTCAATGTCTGTACTATATACAATGCTGATACAGACGTGAAGTCAGTATATCTATTTCTTAAAGAATGTGCATTTTGTTTAAATGCTAGATAAGATGAGAAGCTTTGACCTGAGTGGTTGAAAACTTACTTTGCCTTGTTGTAGTAAGTTTAATAATTGGTGATCATAATCTTTCATGGAGTATAAGAGAGCTTTTGTTAGAAAGATATAATTAAAATAAACAGCAGCATAATGGTAAACTATACTTGCCATATTGCATAATGATATTTTTATGTTCATAAATGAATGAAATCCAAATAGCATGGAATGGCAAAATATATTTGAGATATTATACATTGGTGAGGTTAATGAACTTTTCTAAAAGGTAAAGTGGAGAGTAACTGTCTCATTATTTTGTTTTGGATAAGACAAAACAAATGTTAATATTATACACTGAACCCTCTCCCACCTCAAGAATAATATTATGAATGTTCAGTTCCTAAATTATGTTTGAAGACTTTGGAGCCACTTCTTACATGGTCCAAAGTTACTATCAGGCCCTTGAAAGTTATGTCCCCTCTGTGTTAGGCCTGTTCTCTCTATTCTTGGCCTATTGTGATATACAGAACAGATATTGCCTCATACCTCAGTAAGATTGGAAACAGCCCAGGTTTGCCACCAGACCTTCTCCAGTGTGGATAGTTCAAGTCTCTCTTAAATACTGAGCTAAGTCTAGGGAGATAACTCAATTGTCAAAGTGTTTGCCACGTAAACATGAAGAGGTGACTTAGGTCCCCTGCTTCCATGGGCATAATGGGATTAAACCCAGCTCTGGGAAAACAGAGGCAGGAGGATAATTGAGGCTTGCTGGTCAGCTAGTCTAGCTCACTTATTAGGATGTAGGTTAAGTCAGAGACCTTGCCTCAAGAAAAGAGGTATGGAGTGATTAAAGAAGAAACTCAGTGACATTGTCATCTTGCCTGAATATATGCATACACACATATATCCCTATGAGCACACCACCATCAAACACACCAGTGAACCAAGAAAAATGTCCCCTTACTTAAGTTGTCCCAATCAGGTATTTTGGACATAGTGACAAGAGAACTTATATAACGTAAAATAATGTAGAGTGAAAGATGCTTAATTTATCCTTTGGTTTTGTTGAAAATAGTGAATATAAGGAAGAGGAAGAGGGCAGTGAAGGATAGCAAATGTTTCTTTTTCTACATTTTCTTGAAATTGTGTAGGCACCTGGGTTTTTTTTCCTACTTATTCTGATGACTCCATCCAAATGCCTTCTGTTAGACCTGGCACTCTGGGTCATAAGAGGGAACAAGTCTACCTCTGCAAGTTCACACCTTGTTAAAAACAAATCATATCGAGAGTCAGGAAACCTCAGACTTTTGGTCTTGCTCATTTTTAAGAAATTTTCTAACTTAAAGCATTTATTTTTTTTTAAGAGTAATTTAATTTAGGAGTCTTATCAGAAAGGGGATTCCCGGCAGGCACCCCACTGTTTACAGTAGAGAAGCTGATCATCTACCAGTCAAAGAGAGCATCTATTAATGTGTACCAAATGGTGCCTGGGAGGCCAGGGACAGAAGATGGCACCTTTTCAGTCCCTCACTCCCTACTGGCTCTTCCAATAACATGGCTTTAACAGTCTTTGAAGGAAAATGACAAGCTCTGCAATCCGATGACTAGTGGCCGAAGGTAGCTGCTTCAGTCTGGGTCAGTTACACTGATATTTGTCTTCCCTGACTGCCCTATATTTCAATTACTATACAAAGAAAGCATTTGATTCCTACATTTCTTGGTTACCTCTCTCTTTTCAACACTGTGTCTTAGAATGATTCCAAGTTTAGTGTCTCTGAATAAAACATGGCTAGTTGGTCTGGACCAGTGTATGTCTCCCTTTATTCATGGCTCCTGGGTTAGGAATTCTTTCAGATTAATAATTCTTAGATTAGTCCCTTGTCAGTGGCTTTGAACTGTAAATCTCTTAAAAACATTTCATCAGTTTTATAGCCTAGCAACATTTTGTTCAGGATCTTGTAACCAACTTTTTAAACATAGTCTTAAAGAAGAGAGAACTTCACCATCTCAGATTCTCTGGTGGGGTAGGAGTCTAATTTAGGCAGGATACACTGTCCTGAAGTGGAAAAGCTATATTCTGTTGTGAAGTGCTAACTCATGTGTTGGGTAAAGATAATTAAATACATATGGCCTCTCATTTAGCTAATCTTTCTTTCAAATTTCCTTAAGAAATACTATATTTATTTTTCTTAATTCATAGTATCGATTTAATTATTCTTTTATATAATAACACTCAATCAAGAATGAACTCACAATACTCTATTTGGGGATTTGGCTCATTAGTAATAGTAAAATTCAGCTATAATATCCCCTAGGATAAGGAAGGAAAAGGGGGAATCTGCATATTCTGTTGACTCAGATTATGTCAACTAACCAGTGTTACCAAGCTCTATGGCATTGGTGATTACTCTGGGATACTGTTCAGTTATACTCACCTATTGTGGATGAAGCAGGAAAATAAATCCATGACAAAAACCTCATAGTGATGGATTCCTTAGGGCAGAAATACATTGTCAGTCACTAGTAGGAAAGAAATAGGATTAAGGAGATACCGAGGAATGGATGTATACAGAAGGCTGGGGACTATGAAAACCTCACCCTGAATATAAGTCTAAGAAGTAGAGTGAGGAATGGTGTGATTGTAGAGAGGAAATTTGCTGAGTGTAGTGTCTGTTTCTGAGGATCAGGAAATAGATTTAGAAAATCCCTCATGCTAGAAACATGTTAATGGGGAGATGGGAACATAGAAAGAATTCTGAATATGAAAAAACCAATAACAGGAACATGAATTTCTCAGAAATGCATCCCACCTATCTAATTAGTTCATATAAATAATGAAATATATTTGACTTCCTCTGTAGTGAAAACAAAACAAAACAAAACATAAAACAAAGCTAAAAACAAAATAAAATCCAAAACAAAACAAACAAACACTGAAAATGTGTCTAAGTACAAACTGTGATGGTATTATTTAAGGGGAATTTTAGCAATTCATATTTTAACTGTCTACTTATTGTAATGGGAAAAGTATGGCCATGTACTAGGTTTGTTCTATGCCATCCTATTTCTTAATTAAAATGTGCTCATATGCATGTACATGACACACTATCAGATGAATTAATTGTGAGTCTTTTTGTTCAATTTAGTAGCCCTATGTATAACTCTAAAAATAACTTATTAGTGGAAATTATATCAAAATACTGTCACTTCCCATTGTAATGGGGAAAATGTGTTCTCTTCATCTAAGCATCTGAGGATGCAGGACACTATACAATTTTTCTGTCATTAACATTCTGACATAAAATTAATGTCTTTTTAGTAATCAATGGATCACTAAAAAGTCATTAATCAGTGTTATTGGAAGACACAGAGCAGACTACTAAAACTTATACAGAGGGGACTCTTGTTCATGTGATGTTGCATTTAATAAAATGACTAAAAAAATGGATACCACAAAGATTTTTCCTATGTAATCTTTGGGTTTTCTAGCACACCTTTAATAATAATAGTTTTAAAAATCAAGGTAGCCTTACTTAATGAACTATATGGTATATTTTTAGTCTACAGAGCTTTGTGGAATTATCACCAAAAGTCTAATAACTTGAGAATGACATAGAATATGATAGATGGAGTCTTAACATTCTAGGATATTAGTGACTTTGGAGAGTGGTTGTCCTTGACAAACTTCTCCTCACTACAATATATGACATTTAAGCATGGGGGACTCAATAAGGCATTGCCACACAACTATTGATGGGAGCTRATAATGCAATATTGCCTTAGAAACATCCACTGTCCATTAAATATACGTTTCTGATCTCCTGTTTCAATTGAAAATAGGGGGTCCTATCAATCCTTTATTCTTCTTGAAAATTTAAGAAAATATGTTGTATACTTTCAAATTTAACTAAAAATCTGATTTCCCCTGTTTCTCTATTGCTCTGTCTCTCTGTCTCTATCGGTCTCTCTGTCTCTATGAGTCTCTCTGTTTCTGTGTCTCTCTCTGTCTCTCTATGTCTCTCTCTCTGTGTCTCTCTCTTTATCAAATTTATTATTGAACACAACTAACAGGGTGCCATCTTGTCCAAACAGCAAAAAGAGAAGTCCTATCTTAGTGTACTAATTATTTCAGATCACACGTGTCAGATTCTTGGAACTAATTTCCTATCTGTTGAGAACCATAGGGAAACAAGAAAGAGTCAAAGCAGCACTAGGAGCAAAATATAGAAATAAAAGTCTCCACTAGTATCTGATCACCTCTCTGGAGATTTGGACTTGCAAACTTGATTGAGATGTTAAAGTGGCCAGTACCCTTTTGTTTGGCCCTAATAAGAGCAAGTGATTTTCATTTGAAGAGAGATTGTATGGCTTTTTTCCTGCTAAGCTTCTTGAGCTATAAATCCCATGGAAAGAGTAAGCCTAAAAATAATCAGATAAAAACACTCCATGATACAACAAATCAACAGCTGGATTTGATTTATGTGTTAGCTAATTTCCTGAACAGGTTATTTCCTATTCATTTATTTCAAGCTGGTTCACTGTAGCTTCATCTAGGTCTCCTATTTTAGAAGGTCATATGAGTTTTCCCTTTTGGTCACTGATAGAAAGTAAAAGTTCTATAAGGAGGGTAGATGCTCTGGAAAACCACACTATCTGTTAAACAAAGTTTCTGCTAGTTAATCAGTGATAATCTATAAAATCTGTAGCTCTATGCAAGGCCCTAAAATATAGCCACATAGGAGCAGACCTCTTGGAGTGAAATCAAATCAAATATTAGTGTTTTGTAGAAGAACAGAATAGAAAGAATTAATTTATATTAAAATGAAATTATGAGATAAACTTTCACCATAATGTCAGAGCAACAAACAATGGCTCACTCATATTGGGGAAGATGAGAACTCAGTAGATTTTTAGTCCACAATACTGGTTACCCCACAGTCTCTGTCAGCTACTAAAAGCCCAGATGATTCCTGGAGAGCCGATGGTCCTAAATCCTCGTTAGAAGTCTGAAGAAGCTGGCTATGATATCAGAGAGGGAGTAGTGAGCCACTGAAACAGAGTAGATAAACTCACCAGCAAATGTCAAGATCAAGTAAGTATGTCTATTTATCTGAACTGGTACCTAAATGTGTCCCCATCATTAATGGTAGGTGATCCTACATCAGTTAAGGCAAGCAAGCTCCGTAGATGTGCTCATGGGACAGCTCTCCTAATGTACACGATTTCTCAGTGAATATCTTTTTCTAGGTGATTTTAAGTTGCATAAAATTGACAAAACCAACCATCATAAATCTCTACAAAAGCCACATGCAGCATTATGGCTTAAATATATTGCCTGCCTTGGGAAAGTTCATGACCTGAATGCAGAAGGCTAAGGAAATATCTGTATGGGATACATTGTTTAATACAGATGTTGTCTTAGTTAGGGTTTTAGTGCTGTGAATAGACATTATAACCAATGCAAGTTTTATAAAAGACAACATTTCACTGGGAGGAGGAGCTGAGAGTTCTACATCTTCATCTGAAGGCTGCCAGTGGAAGACTGACTTCTACGCAACTAGGGTGAGAGTCTTAAGCCCATACCCACAGTGACACACCTAGTCCAACAAGGCCACACCTCCTAATAGGGTCACTCCCTGGGCCAATCATATACGAACCATAACAGATGTATAGATGTAATAATATACATCATGATTGTAAGCCTAATTGTAATTTTACACGTGAGTCTGGGCACATTTATAAAAATTCATTTATACTGAAACACTCAACTAGGTCTCACTGGGCATGAGCTTTACTTCTGCTTACTCTGCTCAGGTTTGGTAGACTTTACTTGTCTGTGGGTATAGGGACAATTCCTCAGGCTATAGTTAGGGATTATGCTGGTTTTAAAAGTGGCATGTGTAGGTTCTCCTTTAGATCCATGACATCTTCAACCCTGGGTAGCTGACTAGGTTTTAGTACCAGACATGATTTCCCTTCCTGTTGAGTGGATCTTAAGCCCAATGAGAGAACTGTGGGTTATTCCCAAGGGAAGTGTGCTATTACTGCACTCTTAAGAGTTGTCAAGCCATTATATCATTTTTTGTCGCTCATAGATGTCATCAGTGAGTGTAACTGCTGGTCGCTTCCCCCTTTGGAAGTTTTCAGGCCGCCTTCTGGTATGAAAGCCAACCCTCAAGGAGGAGGCTTTCAGATCAATACTAGCTCAAGATTCTCTAGACCCTGTGTCTAAAGTGTATGATATATTCAGCTATAGAAATTACTCAGACTGAAGGCTGAATCATTGTCCTTATACTGGCAAGATAATCTTGAACAACCATGATTAATATCTCAAAAGGGGATACCATTTGAAATATAAATAAAGCAAATATCTAATTTAAAAAAAAGGAAAAAAAAGTGGCTTCCCATGCCTAATGTTGGGCACTCTCAACCCAGAGGGAAAATTTTCTTCTTTTCTTTTTGTATTTTTTATTAGATATATTCTTTATTTACATTTCAAATGATTTCCCCTTTCCTAGATCCCCCCTCCCCAAAAGTTCCATAAGCTCTCTCCCCTCCCCCTGTTCCCTAATCAACCCCTTCCTGCTTTCCTGTCCTGGTATTCCCCTACACTGCTGCATTGAGCCTTTCCAGGAACAGGGCCCTCTTCTTCCTTCTTCTTGGACATCCATTTGATATGTGAATTGTTTCTTGGGCATTCTGAGCTTCTGGGCTAATATCTACTTATCAGTGAGTGCACACTATGTGTGTTCTTTTGTGATTGGATCACCTCACTCAGGATGACATTCTCCAGTTCCACCCACTTGCCTAAGAATTTTATGAATTCATTATTTTTCATAGCTGAGTAGTATTCCATAGTGTAAATATACCACATTTTCTATATCTATTCCTCTGTTGAGGGACATCTGGGTTATTTCCAGCTTCTGGCTATTATAAATAAGGCTGCTACGAATATAGTGGAGCATGTGTCCTTATTACATGCTGGGGAATCCTCTGGGTATATGCCCAGGAGTGGTATAGCGGTGTCTTCTGGTAGTATCATGCCCAGTTTTCTGAGGAACCACCAGACTGATTTCCAGAGTAGTTGTGCCAGCTTACAACCCCATCAGCAGTGGAGGAGTGTTTCTCTTTCTCTACATCCTTTAATTTAAATTTTTACTTAATAAAATTTTCATTTAAAATATGTGTACATGTATATGTATTTACCAACCTACATGTATTATAACTATTTTAAGTAGCTAATAGTGTGACTCCTTTTGATTTTTCAGACATCTGTACAGTTATTTTATCTTCCTCTCTTCTATATTTATCTCTCTCACCATTTACAGGATCCCCATCTATTGTCCATTTAATCTTTCAGATTATTTATGTCTTGCAACTATACTCTCTGTTTTTTTTTTCCACTCCCATTTTCTTCCATTGAAAATGGTCTCTTTCTACTTTCCTGGTTTTTAAAGTTACTTCAGGTTATGTACATAGTGTGTACTCTCATATTAAGATTTGCAACTAGGAACCTCAGATGAGAAAGAACATGAGATATTTCTTTCTGAGTCTGGGTTATGGCACTTAGATAATCTTTATGAGTTCAGTTCACTAACCTGCAAATGTTATAATTAAAATTGAATCTATCATCTTGTACAACCACTAATTTCAAGTGAAAGGCCCATGTGTAAAATTGGAAACACTGAAATGGCTAGAAAAAAAGAAAAACAAAACACAACAAAACCGTAGTCAGTATCCCACAGGATATAAATATAGGAAAAGTGTTTTGAATAGGACTCTACTTACAGAAAAGTTTAGGCCAAAATTGCCAAGTGGGACTTCATAAAACCAATAT
Source organism: Apodemus speciosus (assembly GCA_002335545.1). Classification (NCBI taxonomy): domain Eukaryota; kingdom Metazoa; phylum Chordata; class Mammalia; order Rodentia; family Muridae; genus Apodemus; species Apodemus speciosus. Next base: position 70,925 of record BDUI01004168.1, read on the forward strand.
AATCTGTAGAGCTAACAAAATCTGGTGATTCTTGGAGATCTGTCTTTTCTCTTTTACATGGGCATATAACCTAATTTATAAACAAAAAGCAATGAAACACCTCATCTTGGCATGTATCCCACAGACCCCTAGTGGTAAATAGTCAGTCTGGATTTCTTATTTTAGAAACGGATGGAAAAGTCACCACCTTCTCAAAAGCGTCTTAAAGAATGCCTTGTTGTTTGTCCTACTACCTCCCTGGCATTTATTCCAGAATCACCCTCACCCCAAATCCATAATTTCTCTTGGAAAGAAATATTAAATAACATATCAAAGGTCAAGGGGTATACTGGAGAGAGAAGAWATTGCAAGGGTCTGAAGCTCATTGCTTCACYGATTTTGGCCATTTAATAGCAGTTTTGAATCTGAATCAGATCAGCAGGAAGCCAACCCAATAGCAAGYGCAGAGGAACCATGACTATGTTCTAACCTTACATCCTTTCTAGTCAACACCAAGACAGAGGGGGCATGCACTGGGATGCATCTCTGCTTTTAAGTTTCCAATAAACCTTGTTTTATGTTGCCTTTACAGCTATAGTGCTATTACGAATGTGTGACCATGTATGACAAGTGCAAAAACTCCCCATAAAGCTACACATTGTTTCTACTCATACACCACTGTTTAGCCTGGTTCTGGGCAGGAAGAAGATATATTAAGGTGCTAAGAGGAACCATAAGATTTGTCCATATTATTTGAAGTGGATATAGATAATTTACAACCAATGAATATGTAGTGCTTTACTTAAAACGTTTCAAATATAAGATGCAAGTATATTGTAATAGGCCGCTGCCTTAGGAGACAGAAAAATATTATGAGGCCTTTAGTGCATGCATATAACTCTGGATCTATTACCATTCAATTGTAATGGCAAAAGCCATGTATGAAATATAATAAATCACAGTGCACAAGAGCCTCGGCTTGGTGAACAATATTTCCTATGAAAGCAATTTTAGGCACCAGAAAGGCATACACATGAGTTTTCTTCCCTGTGAGATTTCCATAAAGATAACAAACTTACTAGCGATCATCCAAGCTTAGACCTGAAACTACAAATCTTATTTTGCATGCTTACTGTGAGCCCAATGATGAAACTGATATTTCCATACGCCACCGAATGGAACATGTGTGGCTTTAGAGAAATTCTGAGTTAGAAAAGTTTGCCTGTGGTGTTCAGAGCGCAGAAATGATGGTAAGTAAGAATGGATTGTGGTGGTTGGAACTTTTGCATTTACTGACATGTTTAATGAAACCAAGCACAAGGTGCAAGTTACAGAAGAATTCTGCATACTAGTGAGAATTGTCAGGGTAAGTTAGAGGATTTGAAAGACAACTATGAAACTGTCTCTGAAAAAGGAACTGTCTTGAAAGTTGCTAGGAGCAGACTCCTAGTCAGTTAAAGTTCTTGCAGTCTTAGAGGCTGTTATGACAGGCAGAGCTGCTCCTCATGTTACATACTTTGAAGGAACTGAAATTGCAATGTTCCTCACTATTGGACTTATTAAAAATACATCGGGAGAAAAATGAATACTCTTAATATGGAAAATCAGAAATAGTTGCAGATAATGTGCCTCATGAATCTTTAGGAAGAAACAGAGTAAAGACGCTAGCTGCAGTTTTATCATAGTGAAAAAAATAGAGCACTTCTTCAATTTTAGGAAAATTACTAAAAATTTTAGTGGCATAACTTCAGAAATGATTAATGACAAAATCCCGAAGGCCAGCGGCTATTGTCCTATAAGAAGAACAGAACTGAACCCAAGACCAAGTGAGGGTTCAGACACGAGGATGCGCTGGGACTACCCCTTGTTTTGGTCCGAGTCAGTCCACTCTGCTAGGGAAATCACACACTTTCTTCAACTTGATGAAGTACTTAATATTCTTGTTTTATTTTCATATGCCATATGGGTGCACTTTCTTTAATTGTGGTCATAAACTAAATATCTATTCAAGTACCCAGGCATGAAATGCTTTTCCGTAAATCATTTGGAACTATTTTTAAATGGTAGGGCAGTCTGCTCTGCTCACTTAAATTTAAAAGCAAAGAAACCAACAAAAGTGTACCAAGAAAACGCTTTCCAGAGTTCCTGGAGCTTGTCAAATTTTTTTGTTTTTGTTTGTTTGTTTTTCGAGACAGAGTTTCTCTGGGTAGCCTTGGCTGTCCTGGAACTCACTTTGTAGACCAGGCTGGCCTTGAACTCAGAAATCCACCTGTCTCTGCCTCCCAAGTGGTGGTGCATGCGCCACCACTGCCCAACTAGCTTGTTAATTTTTTAATCTGGTTGGTCTATGCCATAAACTTAAAACAGATCTACAATTTATGGCATATATTACATATATATTGTACTCCATACAATGTAATTCACATATTTTGGTGTATAATCAATGTTGTAGAGAAAATCAGCTACGAACCGCTATGAGAAACAAGGCAATGGGTTGAAGAGATGACTCAGTGATGATGCACACATACAGCTCTCAGCCGGAATTGAGTTCCCATCTCTCCTATTGTGTAGCTTACAAGGACTCTGACCCCACTTCCAGGGGGTTTGCCAGTTCCCTTCACAGAAACCTACATGCATGTGCACACACTCTGTGCATACACATTTACACATAATTAAAATGATACAATACCTATAAAGTGCTGTTTGCTCTTTTATCCATTGTGTGCTTACAACTCAGTGCCATTATACATATACAATTATGCAATTATCATCATTATTTCTAAAATTTCTCCTTTGGCTTTACAAGAAGATTTGTAATGAGTCTTTAGCCTACTCTCTCCAGTCTATGGCAACTGATTTTTTTCTAATTCTAATTTCCTTAACAATTGGTAATTTCTATGCTTGACTATTGTGAATAAAATTTTTGGAGTAGTGAGCAAACTGTTATCACATATTTTTAAAATTCCTATCTTGGTAACAGGCTGAGGATAAAGCTTATCATTCTGATGACTCAGTATACTAGTAATGTATGTGTTACCAATTTCCTCAGATTCTGGCTCACATTTATTTTCTTTGCTTGTTTTTAGTTACAGTTTACCTGACTACTGAGGGAGAGTAGTGTCTTGTAGCTTTGGATTACATTTTCTTTGGATATTCATGTCCTTGTGCTTATTTCTCTAGGTTTGTTTTCTACGGCTAATTTTTTCTTATTGTCTCTAGTTTAATTTTTGTGTATTTTATTGTTCTTGCTATGTTAGAGTTCTTTAGCTATGAGGAATATAAAATTTGTATCATATTTTTTTAGTCCTTTTTTCATGGTCTTTGTTTCTCATGCTTATTTCTCTGAAAATCTTGATGAAATCCAATTTACATTTTTGATTATTGTTTTTACTTTTGCTAGAATGTATAAAAATCTATATCAAATTCCAGGTTATAAAGATGAAATTTTATGTTTTCTTAAAAGAATTTTATCGTAGTACCTTTCATATTTATTATGTACTGATTTTTAATTAATTTTTTGTCTATATTTTAAGTTGCAATTACCATTCATTCTTTTATCCATGGATACTAGCATCTATTGAAGATGCTGCCATTTCTCATTAAATAAAACCAGGTATTTTGTCAATAATTGATTCGGCATAAATGAATAGCTTAATTTCAAGACTGTTATTCTATTCTGTGAGTTCAACTGTCTGTTTTTATGCTGTTGCCTTCATGATACATTATTATTTTAGCTTTGATGTAGGTTTGGAATTTAAGGTACTTGGGTCTTCTGATTTTGTTCTTTTTGGGGGTATTTATATAATAAATTAAATATAATAAAAGCAATAAAAGTATCTCTTCTAATCGCAACAGACAATGCAGGTAAATCAATGAAGTAAAGAAAATTGGGAAAGTACAAATATGTTGAAATTGGAAACAGTCTTATTTGACCAGTGTTTCTAAGAGCTAAAGAAAGAAATTGGAAAACATACAAGGATGCATGGAGAAGAAAATTATTTGTTTCTTTTTTTAATCATATTTTTATTTGGTTGCTTATGGGGAGTATAAACAGTAATCAGAGTATATTATGTAAAAAAGTCTATTTTCAGTAAAAGAAAAGAGAAGGAAGGAAAGAAAGAAGAAAAGAAAGAAGGAATGGCAGAAAACACATGCAACCAAGTCTCTGCAATGAGCCAAGGCATTGCTCAGAGTATAATTTGAAGTATTCATATCAAGACAGGATTTCTCTGAGACTTTCTGTTGTGTGTTAGTGTTTACTTTGTATTTTGAGACATGTTCACATTAGGGACTCAAGAAATCATATGCAGAGATTGCTATCCTTTCCATTCCGTTGCCCCCAATAACATCTTATATCCTAATAATCCAGTACTAGGGAGCGGAGAGATCTTTCTATAACTATTAAATTTTTATTACTTATATGCATTGATGTGTTTATGAACTTCAACTGATTGTTTTCACACTTAGGTTTGGCAACCTTAACACTGAAAATACAGGTCGAATCTATTTGCAAGCACATGGCACTTACTACTATGTACAGTAACTTTGTCCAAACCCCATTGCAGTCCCCTAACCTGTAATCAACCCTAATCTACTCTCTACGTCTGAAAGTTGTTAACGCGGTATAATTATATGATGTGTGATATTTGAGGGCAGGCTTTTTCATTAAGCAGAATGGCCTTTATTCTGCATATGCTGCCATATTTGTCATTCCTCTTTCCCTACTTTTATTATGGGTTTGTTCACTTAGTATATATATGAAGGTTTGTCAGTAGAAGAATGTTTTGGTTGCTTGCAGTGTAAGACTACTAAGAATAAAACTGCAATGGATATTTGTATACACGTTGCGTGTGGACATATGTTTTCATTATTGTGGGATGGCTCCAAGAGCAGCAGTCTTGTTGTGTGGCAAGTGGCTGCCTAGTTTCAGAAGAACCTAATGTAGAGTGTTCCTGAAACATTGCACTATTTTGCATTCCTACCAGCAATAAATGAATGATTCATTTTTCTCTAATGTTTTAAGTGTCTTTGTTGAAGGAACTGAAACGCTAAACTGTAGCTATTTAAGGAAAGAAGAAAATGAAACACTGAAACAATACAAGCAACCTACATGCCTCTTCCTCCTGTAGCCGAAAAGTCCTGTCTTCCAGTTTCTTTGCTTTAACCATCTATTCTTTGGGAGATTTTGTTATCTATAAGCTCTGCAGAGTTCTGGGGGCTCTGTCCCCAGATCAGCTAGTAAAAGCATACAATCTGCTTCACATTATTAAGTTTTTACCCATTTATATGTATCATATTCTGTGTGTAAAAGGGAGAAACTTCTTATATCATGAATATGCCAGACCTTGCTCAAGTGTTGACAGAATTCCCTGATCTCTGTGTTAACATTTCTCCAATCATTCTGAAGCCCATCGTTTTGTGGTATTTTATCACTGCAAGCTAAACACTTCACGTGACCATTACCAGAGTCATTTTAAACAATCTTATGAACTGTGAAACTGTTGGTACATTTTCAAATGTATTATTCTCAGCCATTTCTTCCAAATGTACAGATTTTTTTGTTTGGGTAGCTGGCAAAGATAATGGTTAAGTGTTCTAAGGCGAGCTCTAGCTCAGGGGCGACTGATTTGGAGTGATTCATATCACCCAACTCATGATCCAGTAGATGAGGGAACATCTTCTGACAGCAGAGATGATAGGTGTTGTAAACTCCACACAATGCTTTGAAAGCAGCGCACATTTAGAATTCATTGCCTAGGACTCTCCCATGCAGCAAGTCAGAGCTTCATCTTAAGAGAGGATTAAATAAAAGGCTTGGCGCACATATATCCTTTCACTAAACAAACAAACAAACAAATAAATAGAAAATTGTTTCTAGTTTCTGTTTTTTTTTTTTCTTCTGATGTCCTTTCATTGAACTGATCTTTTAGTAATGAAGAAAATCACTGCAATTTAAGAAGTTATGAACTTACTTTGTGATATATTTGGGTGTTCCAATTCCTTCTGAGATTAGTGTCTATCTCCAGGAGAGGCAATTAACCTTTGAAACTATTTCCTTATGAAGTCTCACCCAGTGGTTTGTTTTAAGTTCTGGTTTAGCCCACTTGCCTACTTCTGTTTAATCACTTTAGGATGCAACTAATGTCACAAACTTGGTAGACAAAAAGGTGACCTTTTCAGGGACACTAGAGCAGTGGGAATCCCTAAACTGCCTTTTAATGCTCATTACTTAGGTTCTAGGTGGCAATATTCTGTTTCCTCATTGCATCTAATGCCTTTCTGAATGATAATTTTGAGACGCTTTTTTTCTTCTCTATTACACTGAATGACACACACACACACACACACACACACACAGGTCATTCTCTGATGGACTATGTTTGTATGGGGGTTTATCATTTGCTGACAATGTTACTTAGGATAATATGATAACAGAATCTGGAGATGTCATTATTATTATGGTTTGAATTAGAATGGTTCCACATAGGCTCATACATTTGAATGTTTGGAGTTGGTGGAATTGTTTGAAAAGATTTAAGATTTGTAGCCTTGTTGGAGGAAATGTATCATTGGAGGCAGGATTTGAGGTTTCAAAAGAATCTACCCATCCCCAGTTAGCTTTCTGTCTCCAACTTTTGAATCAAAATGTATGCTCTCAGATATGTCTGTCATCATGCCTTTCCTGTCCAACGTGGGCTTGGATGCTCTGAAACTGTAAGCCATAAATTAAACACCTCTCTTCCAAGTTTCCTTAGATAGAGTCATTTATTTAAGTAACAGAAAAGTTACTATGAAAAATATCAGTCACAAAGAATTTTGTCCCAAGCCCCAAATTTTACATAAGCAATGTTATGCATGTTTTAACATGTAAACTTATGCAGAAGTGCTTTGTAAGTCTTTAAACAATATTCAGCATAACACTGCATTATTTTCGCAACAATAATGTATATTTACAAAGCAATTATTTATTCCATAATAAAAACGGATGGTTTAAATTCTTAAGTGAATGTCCTGGAGCACTGGTCAGAATATTTAATAAATTCTATGCTTCATTTCTCCCAGTAACATTGCCAGGTAAACTCTAAAATCTCAAAACACTGTATTCCAGTTTAAAATTGTGGTTTATCAGACTTTCTTTGAGGTTTCAGGTCTCTATTCACTCTTTTGGTATCTACATTAAATTGCTGCGTTCTGTCGGTTTTTGTCTAGTGAAATACATTTCAAGGCCAAACATCATGATTTTAAAAAACAGACAGAGAACAATTATATTTGACAAACAATTTTCACATGACCTGAAAATGTCTTAGGATTAAAAAAAAATGACGCTTTTATATTCTGATTTTTGTTAGACGTGTTTTTGTAGTGAAAACCTGTGGAATCCTTTCCCTTCACTTTACAGACCGATTGAACAAGTTAGAAAAGTTTCAATGCAGGCTTTGAATTTTACATTTCTTTGCTCAGTAGAGTAAGATTTCCCATAAGAATCACCAAGTACATACTAGTGTGGTTACAACTAATACTGCAATCATTGCAATTATAATGAATACCCAGGAGATGATAGTGCCTTCAGGTTTAGAAGGAGTACAGATTTAGTGTTGAAAACACTTGACAGAACTGTAAAGATACATCTAGTGTTGAGAATAGAAGGTACTTACCTTTTGTTGAGTTTAGATATATAAACTTCCTCTCCTAACAAGATCCATGATGTTCTCAATTTCACCCTAATCATATGGAAACTTCAATGCCATTCAGAGGCCACATTGAAGAGTAACTATCCCCAAGTTTCAGAAATTTCTTTAAGTATGAATTTGTCTTCATATTGTTTTTAAATCTTTTTTTTTTTAAATTGAAAATAGATTCTTTTCTTATACAATAGAGGCCAACCACACTTTCTTCTCCATCCACTCCTCTTAGGAGCCCCTTCCCACACTCCTCTTTTCCCCAGATACACTCTCCCTCTATTTCCTCTTCAGAAAAGAACAGATCTCCAAGAGACAACAGCCAAACAGGACAAAACAAGATACAATAAGACAAGGAGAAATCCCTTTTATTGAAGCTGGATAAGGCAACATACCCAATGGGGGGAAACAGAGTCTCAAGAGCAGGCAAAGGGGGCAGAGATATACCCATTCATACGGTTAGGAGTCCCACACAAACACCAAGCTCATAGCCACAACATATAAGCAGAGCACCTGGAGTAGACCAGTGCAAGCCCCACAATCACCAGTTGAGTCTTTGCGAGCCCATTGGGACCTATTAATGTATTCAGTGGGCCATATTTTCTAGTGTCCTTGATATCCTCTGACTGCTACAATATTTTTCTTCCCCTTCTTCAGCATCATTCCCAAGTTTCTAGGAGACCTCCATTTTAGGCTCTCTTTATATATGATATCCGGCTGTGGGTCTATGCATCTGCTCCTATCTGCTGCCAGCAGAATCCTCTGCTGCTGCTGCTTTTGTTGATCATCCCACACTACTGGCACCTCTATCAGCTGGGATCTTCTGCTGTAACTAGGCTTCACCAATAGCCTCTATAAGCTCTCTTCATGGTGCCAAGCCTCAACTCCATTGTATGACTCCTTCAGTCTTGGGCTATCAACTACAACTGAGGCTGTACCTTCACCACTGGCCTTCCATGGCCTTTCACAGTGTCAAGCCTCAGCTGCTCTTCATTACCCCTTCATGCCTTCCAAACCAGTTCCACCTGGGTGACTCTTATACATTACCAAATACAGCTGCAACACACCTCAGTGATGCTGGTCTCTTCTTAATCATCAAAAACTTCTTAGCTCCAGCTAACAAGCATCAATTGTCCCATTCATCTCCTTCTCTTGACTCTAAAGCCAGGGACACATGGCCAAAGCTGCCAAGTTCTGCTTGCAGGAGCTGGAACATGGTCCCACTTGTTCTATTACATTATCACCAACTTCCTCTTTTCCAACTCCTTTACTACCTAAGCTTGGCTGTCCTGGACCTTGCTCTGTAGATTGATTTTGAACTCAGAGATCTGCATGCCTGATTCCTGGGATTAAAGGTATGTTCCACTATGCCTAGTCTTAAGCTTTTCTTCACTAGAACTTGTTCTGTCCCAATCTGGTCTTGAACTCAAGAGACCTGCTTGGCTTCATCTCCTGGGATTAAAAATGTGTACCACCATGCCTGGATCTAAACTTATCTGGGTAGGAGCTTGCCCCAAAGTTCCACTCCCTTAATTTGTTATCTCCTTGAACATAGGATTTAGCTTCCTTTTTCTTCCTGGTGCCCCTTTAATACTCGAACCATATATTTTATATTTTTCCTTTCTTATCTTGCTTGTTTAAAATGCTCTTCATGAGACTTAAACAGAGAACAATGTCTATGATGTAATGGGCATTTCTGAGACTTCCTTTGTCAATGCAATTAATCTGAGTCTCTTTACCTTAGCCTCAGGCAGACTCCTCAGACAAGGGCAAAACGTAGCCACATTCTTCATCCAGATATCACAAGAACGGTCTCTTGGCCACATATTGAAATTCTCCACAGAAACCTCTTTGGCCAGGTCCACACAATTCAAAACACTCTCAGTAACAAAGTTTTCCATATTTCTACCACTGTTTTCCAAATCGAAAGTCTCAAAATCCACATTCTTCCAAACAAAAGCATGATCAGGCCTATCACAGCAATACCCCAGTCTCTGGTCCCAACTTATGTCTTAGTTAGGGTTTGACTGCAGTGAACAGACATCATGACCAAGGCAAGTCTTATAAAGGACAATATTTAATTGGACTAGCTTGCTGGTTCAGAGGTTTAGTCCATTATTGACCAAGCTAGCTCAGTCAGTCAACAGGTTCTTCAGTGCAGGGGTGAGGATTAAAAAAAAAAAAAAAAAAAAAAAAAAAAAAAAAAAGACAATTAGAAAACATTGTAGCATGACCCTAGCCAGTTCTGAGGGTGAGGTAGGCTTATTTTTTCCCAATCTGCTTTTATACCATTTTAATTACATGCAAGTAATAAGGGCAAACAGTATAATAAGCACAAATAGGCAAGGAACAAGCAGGGCAATAAGCAAAGTCCCATGATCTTTGTTTCTAAGCACTTATCAGGATGACAAAAATATCTGCGCCTACTATCTTGTTCAAGTCTAAAATCAGATTCTTGCCTGAGGCCTACTTCTTTTGTTCCACCCTAAAATTAAGATTCCTGCCTGAACTTACCTAAAATTAGATTCCTGCTTGAGCTTACTTCCTTGTCTTAGCCTAATGTCAGATTCCTGCCTGAAGCCCATTTCCTTGTCCTTGGCCAATGTCAGATTCCTGCCAAGCAAGTGGCCCCAAAGTTCCCCACACATTGTCATCAAGGTGGGAGGAGCATGGCAGCTTCTAGACAGCCCTGGTGCAGGCAGAGTCGAGAGTTCTATATCTTCATCTGTAGACTGCTAGCAGATACTGGTTTCCAGGCAGCTGAAATGAGGGTATTCAAGCCYACACCCACAGYCACACACCTGCTCCAATAAGGCCACACTCCCTAATACTACCACTCTCKGGGCAAAGCATACACAAACCATCCCACCCTATTAAAGAGACTAGAATGTAGGAAGGGGCGAAGGCTCCAAGCCCACTAGCTCCACCTCTCTGTGTTCAATCTGCTGTGTGGGAGTTGTCTTCAGCAATGGGTTGGTTCACTGTCAATCTTTAGAGGGCAATCTTATTAATTCTATTGAAGTATTTTTTTAACAAAAATTCATAAATAGATTAAAAATAATACATTTACTAAGTCTGTAAGTTTCATTTGAACAGCAAGTATCAAGTTATGCTCCATATTTTTCATTTAGAAATTCCTTGATGGCTCACATGTTTCTACTATGTCTTTAATTTTTTTCTCCAAGACAGTGTTTTAAAATTTTAACCTCTATAATTTTTAAGGACTAAGAGAGAAGATTAAAGTATTTTTGGCAAATTGATTCTCCCAATAAAACWCATAAAAGAGCACTTACCCCACCCCCGCAAAAAAAAAAAAAATGGAGAAGTTTTGATGTTCTCTTCCTGAGAATAAATAACTTGCTTTCGAAGAGAGGGCAGTGCCTTCAAAGCTCTGCTTCTTTAAAAGAGGTCCCATCACATAACATCCTCTGTTCTTTCAAGTGCAAAGGTTTTACCAGGTTTGAATTAATTCATAAGCTCTCTTGGAGATTAGTAAAAAGGCCACCTCTCACCCCTGTAAAGGAAAAAGAAAAAA
>BDUI01004168.1:96992-110471 GCA_002335545.1 Apodemus speciosus
AATATATACAATGAACTCAAGAAACTAGAGCCCAGAGAACCAAATAACCCTATTAAAAATGGGGTACAGAGCTAAACAAAGAATTTTCACCTGAAGAAATTCGGATGGCTGAGAAGCACCTTAAGAAATGTTCAACATCACTAGTCATCAGGGAAATGCAAATCAAAATAACCCTGAGATTTCACCTCACACSAGTCAGAATGGCTAAGAAGCAACTTTTAAACACTACATATAGTTACTTATAGGTGTTAGCCAAAGTGAGAGGCACAGGAAGTTAGGTGAACTCAAGTATTCTCTTCCCAAACTTTGTGAAGTGTTACTTTTAAGGAAGCTTGGCTATTTYATTCTTCTTCTTACTTCAGGATTACTTGAAAAGAAGTAACAACATCAAGTGACAWAGAACATGAAATGAAATTAGATGGTCCTACTTGATAGCATCATATAGAAAACTTGCGAAGGGAAGTAGGGTGGACAAAAACCAAAGATTACTGAGCATCCCACATGGCAAACCTTTCCTGCTGTGCAGATCAAGTCTGCTTCAGTGTCTTCCATCCTTTTTGCATTGTTTAATAATGCAAATGGCTCTTATCCATATAAATGAAAATTCACTTTGTCTGGTAGAATGCAACGTGGTCTTATTGCCGCGTGAATATTCATCAGATTGATATCCATTTGCAAACTGATTTCAGTGTCTTTGATTGCCTTATGCATGAGTTAATAGTTTGAATTTTCCTTTGAACCAATTGTTCCATCTTATTGGCTTTCCCCCTAATGAATGAGTTAAAATATTTGGCACATGTTCATTTTATATGTTTGCATACATTATGATATTTCTGTGATTTGTGTGTGTGCCTGTGTGGGTGTGAATATATGTGTGAATGCCTGTGTGTATATGTATGAGTATGTATGTGCATGAGTGTGTGTGTGTGTGTGCATGTGAATTGTGTTTGTGCATATGCCTGGGTGTATATACAAATGTGTGTGTGTGAATGCACGCCTGTGTGTACATGTGAATGTGTGTGTGTGTGTATATCAATGTGTGTGTGTGAATGCAAGTACTTGTGTGTGAATGTGTGTGTGTGTGTGTGTGTGTGTGTGTGTGTGTGTGAAGGCGAGCATGTTTGTGTGTGTGTGTGTAGATGTGGAGGCTGGAAGCAGCCAACCTTGGCATTCCTACTCAGGTGCCATCTACTTTATTTTCTTNTGTGTGTGTGTGTGTGTGTGTGTGTGTGTGTGTGTGTGAAGGCGAGCATGTTTGTGTGTGTGTGTGTAGATGTGGAGGCTGGAAGCAGCCAACCTTGGCATTCCTACTCAGGTGCCATCTACTTTATTTTCTTTGAGATAACATTTCCCAGTCTCTTGAAACTCACTCCTTAGGCCGTGCTGGCTGGCTGGCTAGGGATCTGCAGRAATCTGCATGTATCCACCTTGCCATCACAGGAACTACAAGCTTGCACCCACATTCCAGCTTTTCCACAACTTCTGGCAATAGAACTCAGGTGGTCCTGCGTGCATGGTAACTACTTCACCATGTTAACTCTCTAGCCCCATTGATAATATTACCTTTTGAAAAGTGTATCCTTTTAAAATATCCAGTCAGGTCTGGATTTRTTTTGTTCTGTTTGCTCAAAATACCACGTTGACACTTTTAAAAATTCATAGTCTGTTCAGGACATGACTCTTCACATGAAGGTGAAAATGAATCATTACTCAAGAAGCTAGATGAAACTTTTTCCACTTSTCCTTCAGGACTTAGAGATCAGGTTATGGGAAACTCCATGGTGGCTTCTAATCAAGTCTTCTATTTTGCATTTTGACACACTTTCGATTTAGTAAATGTTACTGTAGTACAAATGAAAAGGAAATGAATTTAACATGTCATTGAATCAATTTTCTTAGGTATATCTGTTTTTTTTTTTCTATCTTACATATCCTATAGTAGGAGATATTTTTTCTTCACTAAGAGCCAAGGAAAACTCCAGACTTAGATCTCATATTTGAAGTTTCACCTCATATCCAAGTATGATGATGGCTTCAGTTTAGGGGTTATGAGTATTTAGGTGTCTACTTAGCCTCCAAAAGACTATCTTTTCACAGGTTTTCTTGTTTTATCATCAGTGAATACAGAATAAAGCTTCTAAGAAGATAACTGAAAAAAAACAAGAACATCAAAAAAGTTGTCAAATTTAAATTATGTTCAGTTTCTTGGTGGGTGACTTTTCAAACCCAGATTTTCTGAGCAGCTGATTAAATTTATTTTTGGAGGTAATACCGTTGTTGTTATTGCTTTGCCCTTCAACTCTTTGACTACTGAAGGATATATACCAGAAAATAACTAGCATGTCATTTGATAATGCTTATTTCTTCTGCCTTAATATTAGTTACACCTATGAAAGAGAGGGGAGTAAAGGAGAWACTAGTTAGCTTTTGTGTGTGTGATGGCTATTCCTGGTTATCAACTTGATTATATCTGGAATGAACTACAATCCCAAACTGGAAGGCTCAACAGTGATCCAGATCTGGAGGCTGGGAGACACAAGTTTCTGAGTTGGATCTTGGCGTGGAGATCTTGAGGCATAGTGGCTATGAATCCCTGGAGACTAAGGCAAGGGNCTCTGTATCAATACCATGTAGTTTTCATCACTATTGCTGTATAGTATAGCTTGAGGTCAGGGACGGTGATTTCTCCACAAGTTCATTTATTGCAGAGAATTGTTTTGGCTCTCCTGGGTTATTTATTTTTCCTTTTGAAGTTTAGAATTGTTCTTTCTATGTCTATAAAGAATTGTGTTTGAATTTTGATGGGAATTGCATTGAATCTATAGACTGCATTTGGTAAGGTGGCCATTGTCACTATGTTAATCCTACTGATTCATGAGCGTGGGAGATCTCCAAAACTTGACACTATTACTGATGCTATGCTGTGCTAGCAGACAAGTGCTTAGCACGGCTGTCCCCTGAGAGTCTCTATGAGCAGCTGACTGAGACAGATGCAGATACTTATACCCAACCATTGGTCTGAGGTGTGGGACCCCTATAGAAGAGTTAGGGGTAGGAGTGAAGGAGAAGGTGAATGACAACCACATAGGATGGCCAACAGTGTCAGCTAACCCGGACCCCTGGGAGCTTCCAGAGACTAAGCCACTGGCCAAAGAGCAYACACAGGCTGCTCTAAGGCCCTAGCACATGTGTAGCAGAGGAATGTCTTGTCTGGCCTCAGTGGGAGAGGATGAGCCTAGTCATGTAGAGACATGATGTGCCAGGAAAGAGGGAATCCCTGAGGGTGGTGAGTACCCTCTCAGAGGTAAAGGAGGAAATAGAGGAAAGAACTGTGCATGTGTGGGGGGACACTAATGGGGGACAACATTTGGGATGAAAATAAATATAATTAATGAAAAAGAAATATAAAACAAAGAAAGAAGAAAGAAAGAATTGTGACATTGGATGTAATGGAACTTAAGTGCAGGCAAGTTGAGAGCGATGTCCTGGGAGGGTTTATTTAGAGCTGCACACTTCAGTATTTATACCTGGCATCTTTCAAGTTGTATAGAAACATAATGATTGGTGAAGAAGATACTAATTTTCATTTTTTCTCTACAAGTCAACAGTGCCTCCAATGTGAAACATGAGAAAAACCTCTGATATCGACTTGAAATGTGTTCTTGAATATGACAGTCCACTCTGCCAAACTCAGTAGATAAAAACAAAGTATAAAAAGGCCAAAAATTATTGTATATTCTACCAGGGTCTCCTTATGGGTGGAGTTTACATCACTTTTAATCCCTTGCTGCTCTAAAATTATATGCTTTAAAATCAGTGGAACATAATTGTTGAAACACTTGCTACTTTTTAATATCTTCCCTTAATTTTAATTATAGTTCAATCACTTTATGATTTAAAACAATCTAACAAACGCTGAATTTTCGAATCACTAGAAAATGCTTAAATGTTCTTGTCCTTTCTAATTAAGAATGTTACTTAAATAAGAAACACAGACAAGGCTGGAGAGAAGGCTCAGCGGTTTAGAGTAGTTGTTGCTCTTGCAGAGGTCCTGGGATTGACTTACAGCATCAATGTGGTAGCTCATAACCACCTGTAAGTCCAGTTCCAGGGGATCAGATGCCCTATTTTGGCCTTTGTGGATACCAAGCATAAAGTTTACTCACAGTTAGGCAAGCACACACATTAAAAAGAAGCAGAGAGGGATGAAAAGTGCCCCAATACACATTTTGTCTTTTCTCAGTCCTTGAAACTTATTCCCCATCTAGCATACCACATTTGTTCTTTCCTTGAATGTTCTTTCCATGAATAGAGTCATTTTTAAATCACTGTCTTGGTAGCGTTTGCCTTATATCCTATCCTGCATATGATGGTTTTTATTTTCACCTGTTTTCTGTATCCCTTTTAATCCGTAACAGAAAACCTCGAACACAAGAATATTAACATGGTTTGATGAGAACTGACACTGCAGTTTCTGGTAGTCAGGAACTATATGGTAATTATGAATAAAAAAAATAGTTACACATAGAGCAAGATGCAAAATAATAGTGGCAGCTAACAGTTGTTAGAGGCATACCTCTGTGTAATGTCCAGTGTAAATGTCTCAGACTGTTCTCACTAGCAATCTGCAAGTGAACAGTCACAGAAAACTACCTTCCTTGCTCTCATCTACTCCCATAATTTTAAATATGGTAATTTCCAAGTGTAAGCCTCTAAACTTATTATTTTCTAGGTCCCAGACTTTTACATTTATCCTCACCCTGAAATGCTTTCGATTCCTAATACTCTCTTGAACTTTCTTCAACTGATGATGATGATGATGATTTGCTCAGGTAATTACTTTTTAAGGCAACCTTGATTTTTTGTTTCTTTTATGTCAGAATTAATGACCAACACATTTTGTAGATTGTGCCTTCAAAGTTCAATTATCCTTCATCCGTGTTGTTAATGGTCCTCCTATAATAATACTAAAGGACTCATTTGTATCCCGCACTCCCCAGCCATCATAGCATTCTAACTGGACCACATATGGTTCCCAATCTATCCCACCCTATCCCTTTGGCTCAAATCTGCCTAATGGGTTCCTTGGGCTTGAGATACTCTAGAAGGATTGTGACAGACAGCATAATCTCTCACTGTGCTCTAAATTCTTCATAGGAATACTTTCTAGTAAATTTGAATTAATCACACGAAATTCACTTCAAACATTTGAAAATGATGCAATAATATTTGAGTCTTGGCAATGACACAGTGAAATGCAACCTTTGAGTAGACATTACTCATCAAATATCCTCCATGGTTTTTACATTCTTAGTACACAGCAGATGACACACAGAAGAGGACTCCCTTTCTGTAGCTATGTGGAGGCAGAGGACTTAAAATTTATAAGAAAACAAAAGAGCAAGCTAATTTTTACCTCTTTGTCTTAGATTTCTAGTGAAAAATTATTTGATTTTCTTAATTATTGAGTATCCAAGGGTATGTGATATGTTAAACATGGTAGCTGTGATTAAATATTAGAACTTGAACTAAAAGTACTTGAATTTTCCTAAATCATTCCTGCTTAGTTTATCAGAAAAAAATGATATATGAACAGCAGTTGAGTAGCAATATCTAACGTTCATTCCTTTATATAAAATATCTTAAATATTTATATATTGAATATCTCCAGTGATGGTGATTACAGATATTAGAACATGGCCAACATAAGGATTGGCAAGTAGATGAGGTTCAGGCTATTGGAAGAGTAGGAAAGCAGTGATTTAAGAACATGAGACTTATTACTAGGAAGTGGACATAGATCATTCAATTCAATGGTTTGCTCAATAGTAAAATTTGTGAAATGAATTAGATTTTATTTTTCAGTAATGATGACATAGTTCATATGAATGAAAGTGAAATAAGGAACATTAATACTACTTCACAGTGTATGTGTATATTTGTGTGTGTGTGTTGTATATGAGTATACAGCCTAAGAACTGTGGAAATGTTTCTTCTTGGTTTGTTATATATTTTCCATAATCTTAATTCATTATGATTCATTTTTACATTTCCTTGATATATATATATACATATATATGTATATATATATGTGTGTGTATACACATATACATTCACATACACACACACATATATATACACATATATATGTATATATTGATGATGGCACGTATCTATGTATAAATGAAAAATGAAGTACTACTATCAACTTATTTTTATATAAATTAAATTAAGCTGCCTCAAGATCAATGTTTAAAATAGAGAACTCGATCTTTAGTTATTATGAAACTTTAAGGTAATATATTTTCCATACATATAATTTTACAAACAAGACAACAAATTGGCTTTAATTAAAACTCATTTTCTGAAAGAAAAAAGTTTTTTTTAATAACTATTTAGATTGACCTTATTATATCAAAACCTCTCTATACTTTTGCATAACAATACTGGACAAGAAAAAAGTGATTTGTTAAAATAATGATGAGCAGCTAAGAATCTAATAATGGAAGGAATTGTAACTCATTTTCCACATTTGTGAGACTCCACAAATATTATATGAAGGGATCTGGGTGTGGAGGCAATTCCCCAAGTATCACGACTGTCCTGTGACTCACCTGTACTATCAGTATTTATGCAAGAATGTTTAAATGAGCATATGCATATTTTGTGTACTAAGACATTTGCATGCTTAATCATTCTAAACAGATAACTCTAAAGCAAGTCAATCAATCAATAATTATAATTAGATTTAGAACACTTATAGCTTCATAAAGACCTTAGATGAGCAGAAAAAAAATCATGCAGAGTGATAATTATGCACATTTTTAATTGTAGAAGTCACTCAGTTACTTACATTTCCATAACTGTTGAAATCAAGTGTACCAGGAATATAAGATATATATCATTATTTTGTAGGAGAGAATAAATTAAATATGGAAAGAAAAAAAGTATTTAAATTTTGACAGACATGTTCAAGTAACAAGTGTGTATAATCTTAACTGATGATTGTGGATATTTTTGTTACATTTTTCATTGTAATTGTTCCCAATATATTTTCATTCCATTTTGCCAGTGGCTTTTAGAGTCACAACTTACTCTTGTTAGTTCAAATAAAATGTAATTTTTCTATGTGCAGTAATTCATTTTCAAAGCAATTAACTTGCATTAGTCCATTTGTGTTTTTTGTTGTTGCTAGAGGAATAATATTTGGCAGAATGTCATCCAATTTCCTGTAGCATTTATAATTTTCTTGAAATGTGAGGTATAAATATGAGCTTACCTAAAAGGAATGTATGGTGTTTCTTGATAGCTGGGCAATATCTACAATAGAAACTGTGTTTACTAAGAAAGCTGTTATTTGAAGCAACCTTTCCTGGTTATCTCGGGATAACACTGTAAATTATATGTATTATTTAGAATACTAAACAAATATTTTCAGAAGCTCATCAAGCCCTTGACTTGCAGCTCTGAAACTGTGCAATGTGACTCAGAGAACAAATCCGATTTGTGTATATATTATAGAATTAGACTCCATCAAGCCCAGAAGGCAGATACAATCATTCTTTGAACTGTACAATAAATCCTGCTGTTCTGAAAAGCCTGAAAGCCTATTTGCATTTGGCAGAAGTAATGAAATGCATCTTAATAGATTTAAATATGCAGCATTCATAAATATCAGCCAAATATAGCTATTTCCTTAGTGCGATCAGGTGGGCTCCTCACATTAAGCTACGCTTTTCTAGTTAGCTCTGGTGTATTTTTCTCATTTGCAGATCAGCAAATTTGAACCATTAACAGCCTTGAGAGTGAGTCGAGCTTCAAAATTATTGTGTGGAAATAAAGAGGAATTACTTCATCTTCAGCAAACAAACACTTAATGAAAAGTTCTATACAGTGCTAAGAATTTCAGATCTACTTTTAGCTTCATCAAAGACAAAATTAAAAAAAATCGTTTTCTCATGGGTCTACAATTTCAAGAGGAAAGTGAGGAGAAAAAATCTGTTCTCTAAGGTGGATTTACATGTTTACCTATAATTATAGAGCATTTATTCTACCATGACAATTCCATCTATGGTCAGATATCTGGCTTAACAAGTTTTTCTTTTCATAGACTTTGATATTGGGGAATTTAGGCTTTTGCTATNTATTGAACTTAATTTAAATGGTTTCCTTTTTTGAACCTTTTAACTGAAACTGTGTTTAAAACAAAATAGACCACCTTTGTTAGGGTCTAGGATAAAGTGCTAAAATACAGCAAAAGATATTGATCACAAAAGACATGTATTCATGTAGCCTTCATATATGARTGCCAAGGGCCGAAGAAATTAGAGAGCAGATAGCTCAGCCSCACAACAGGCTACTTTTCATATAGTTTTGTATGGTCATATACTTAATCATGTGTGTGGCTGCATTACAAGGGAACATAGTGACCTGGTTCTTAAGCTTTTCTATTACCACAGCTTTCATAGGTAACATCTGTTTTCATCCAGACTCAGAAAATGAATCATTTCCTATTGTTATAGGTATCTACACTATAAGAAAATTTATATAATGGAATTTTACAGTGTTTGTGTGTGTGCGTGTGTGCACGTGTGTATCTGTGTGTCTTTGAATACTGAACTCAAGACCCTACATATGTGTGAAAAATGTTCTCTCACTGGCTTACATTCTCGATCCAACTATGCCTCTATTTGTCAGGTTCTATCATTTGGAAAGATTACTATTTTAAAGCTTTATTTATTTTTATGAGCATGAGTGTTTTGCAGGATCACCTGGAACTGAAGTTAGAGAAAGCTGTGAATCATTATGCAGGTGCTAGGATACCAAGTACTGAGCAAGAGCTCATAACTTTACCCATCTCTCCAGGCACAAATTTAAAACTRTTTATATAGACAAATTTTAGACTTAAAATAAAGATATAATGTTGAATTCACACTGACTCTCTAATATTAATAATTTCACACCAAAGTGAAATTATGATACCCCAGAAATATTAATAATAATTTGACTTAATAGGAGAGCCAAAACAATACCATATATTCAAACATATTTAAAGCTATAATTCTCAAATAGTTTGATATAAAATGAATAAAATTTTTGACAGTAAAGAAATAGAAGATGATTGATTCATGAATTCTTCAATGTTCCATTCAACATGTCTTATGCTTTATATATTATTTCAAGGAGTCTTAGGCAACCCACAGGTAATGGTAGCATTTGTGTTGTCTGGGAAGAAGATCTTAAATTTGTGTCATATTCTCTAAATTTGGCTAAAGAACACATGGCATTCTGTTACCAAAAGAAAGAACTTAGGTTTTGTTATCTTGTTTTAGGGATGTAGAAAATGGGCATTTCCCAAACACACTAACAATCCCAAAGGAAGTGTTCTGTGGTCACATGTTTGGGTAGTACATTAGGCTGCTTAGCATGTGTTTCATGGTATTTTAGAGGCATGAATCTTCCTAAATTATCCATGGTTGTTACTGAGTAAGAAGTACACCATAGTGTGGATTTCTCATTGTTTCTACAATGTAACCTAATCCTCAAAATTGAAGAGAAAAGGTTTTAACTGAAATTTCTTTTACAGCCACTGACAATTGGAGTATGACCTTTGAGAGAATGTTCCATTTTTAAATATTCGTTTGTAATAAATTGTATCCACTCCTCCTAATAATTGATATTATATGTAGTTTTAGAATGATGCTTTTAAATCATTCAATATAATCCATAATTTTTCTAATTAAATGAACTGAAGTTTGTCTTACATCTTAAATATTTAAAAGGTTCTTAAAAAATGTATTCATTACTCCAAAAATTACAATCAGGGTCTTTGTAAACATGGCATTACAATGATCAGGTTATTGGTTAAGGTTATTTTTGATGCATGCTAATTTCTGTTACATTCAAAAAAAGTAAGAAAATGAGTGTAAGTCTCACTAGCCTTTTGAGGATTAATGTCTCCTGATCATGCTAACMTGACTGTAAAACTATTTTAAAAGATTGAGCGAGTCAACGACAGGTGCTCAACAATGCATACACCCACGCTAAAGCAGCCACCTGTCCTTACACCTGAAAAAGCTTTGTGAATAATTGTCAGTTCAATTTTTACCTCTCTCTGTTTTAGAAAACATACTCGGGCTGTTTTAGTCTACCCCTAGTTAACCACAGCTAATAGAACATGACATGAGTGGATCCTGGGACACGTCCCTTGGGCAAGAAGCTACAGATATGTGGAACACCAAGAAACCAAGTCAATCCTCAGTCAGGGGCAATTACACTGACACCTCAGAGGAACAGTACTGGAGTTCCTTGACAGTTGGAATCCAGTAAAGAATTATCAAAAATGCTGGATGCTAAGTTCGTGCCTAAGGCAGATGACCTGCTTGACAAGTTTGCCCAAGCTAACTATATCAATGCTTCAGATCAGGGTAAGAGGAACTAGCAGCCATTTGCCTCAACTAATCATGATAAAACTGTTGGCAGGTTTTGTGCCTGCTTTTCAGTGGCATAACTGTTCATCAGCAGGTAAAGGGAGAGGTGCGAGCAAATTGCTCAGACTTCAGGCATGCACCTCCCTTATTTGGCACTTGAAGAACGAATGGTTGAATTTTTTTTTTTTTTTTGCTGCCTTTTTCTCCCCCCAATGTACAGGTTGTTTCTCCAGTAAGCAAAGCTTTCCAACAATAGTTAATGTCTTTCTATTTAAAAGAAAAAAAAGTATGAAACTGCAAGATGGATCTGTCAGTTTTAAGGATTATGCTATGCAGTGGTTAAGCTACCTATCTGGGTCACACGCTTCTGTGAAGACGGTGCATGCTTCGTCCAAGTTCAGAGGTGCAGGTTATTAAAGCTGAATTCAAAGGAAGATAAGTATTTAACCAGTAGTTAAATCTTGGAGCTTATAACTGTGATTGTGAAATTCATGTTTAAAATTGATTAGCCATGTTTTTATGTCTTACGACCAATAATTTTAATCACCTTTGTTTCAGGGAGTAATTGGATTTTTGAATAATCTCCAAATTGCCTTATGAGCTTTTTTTCCCCCAGAACTCCCAAAACACATGTCTGTGCATGACTTTGTTATATTAAGTTTTGGTCTTGCCTTCTCATTTCCTAGGGAAATAATAAACCTTAACTGTCAAAAATAAAAAATGATGTTCTTATCAATAATATCAACACATCGAGATTAGAAACCAGAAGCGGTTTCATGGCTACTTCTGTATATCTTTACACTTCTCTTTAGATATGTCTTAGATTAGCTTCTATGTAAACCAGAAATGTTTTTCTTTTTTTAGTTCTAGTGATTTGACTCTCAGCTATTATCGGTCTCACTTCTGGAAGGAACCCTTTGTTTAAATTATGATCCAGTTCTCATGAGAACAGGAAACCATGACACTCATTATCCATGGGCTTTTTCTATACTGTCTCTCATCCACTACCGAATGCAAGAAAAGGAGTTGACTTCACTGCCCCACATCCATGGATATATTCTTGCCATTTTCCCTTTATCCACTACGTGACATAATAAGTGTACATTCCCAGCATCTATGAAGGTGTAGGTTTCTTCTTAAACGATTGCCTCTGTATCAATACCATGTAGTTTTCATCACTATTGCTGTATAGTATAGCTTGAGGTCAGGGACGGTGATTTCTCCACAAGTTCATTTATTGCAGAGAATTGTTTTGGCTCTCCTGGGTTATTTATTTTTCCTTTTGAAGTTTAGAATTGTTCTTTCTATGTCTATAAAGAATTGTGTTTGAATTTTGATGGGAATTGCATTGAATCTATAGACTGCATTTGGTAAGGTGGCCATTGTCACTATGTTAATCCTACTGATTCATGAGCGTGGGAGATCTCCAAAACTTGACACTATTACTGATGCTATGCTGTGCTAGCAGACAAGTGCTTAGCACGGCTGTCCCCTGAGAGTCTCTATGAGCAGCTGACTGAGACAGATGCAGATACTTATACCCAACCATTGGTCTGAGGTGTGGGACCCCTATAGAAGAGTTAGGGGTAGGAGTGAAGGAGAAGGTGAATGACAACCACATAGGATGGCCAACAGTGTCAGCTAACCCGGACCCCTGGGAGCTTCCAGAGACTAAGCCACTGGCCAAAGAGCAYACACAGGCTGCTCTAAGGCCCTAGCACATGTGTAGCAGAGGAATGTCTTGTCTGGCCTCAGTGGGAGAGGATGAGCCTAGTCATGTAGAGACATGATGTGCCAGGAAAGAGGGAATCCCTGAGGGTGGTGAGTACCCTCTCAGAGGTAAAGGAGGAAATAGAGGAAAGAACTGTGCATGTGTGGGGGGACACTAATGGGGGACAACATTTGGGATGAAAATAAATATAATTAATGAAAAAGAAATATAAAACAAAGAAAGAAGAAAGAAAGAATTGTGACATTGGATGTAATGGAACTTAAGTGCAGGCAAGTTGAGAGCGATGTCCTGGGAGGGTTTATTTAGAGCTGCACACTTCAGTATTTATACCTGGCATCTTTCAAGTTGTATAGAAACATAATGATTGGTGAAGAAGATACTAATTTTCATTTTTTCTCTACAAGTCAACAGTGCCTCCAATGTGAAACATGAGAAAAACCTCTGATATCGACTTGAAATGTGTTCTTGAATATGACAGTCCACTCTGCCAAACTCAGTAGATAAAAACAAAGTATAAAAAGGCCAAAAATTATTGTATATTCTACCAGGGTCTCCTTATGGGTGGAGTTTACATCACTTTTAATCCCTTGCTGCTCTAAAATTATATGCTTTAAAATCAGTGGAACATAATTGTTGAAACACTTGCTACTTTTTAATATCTTCCCTTAATTTTAATTATAGTTCAATCACTTTATGATTTAAAACAATCTAACAAACGCTGAATTTTCGAATCACTAGAAAATGCTTAAATGTTCTTGTCCTTTCTAATTAAGAATGTTACTTAAATAAGAAACACAGACAAGGCTGGAGAGAAGGCTCAGCGGTTTAGAGTAGTTGTTGCTCTTGCAGAGGTCCTGGGATTGACTTACAGCATCAATGTGGTAGCTCATAACCACCTGTAAGTCCAGTTCCAGGGGATCAGATGCCCTATTTTGGCCTTTGTGGATACCAAGCATAAAGTTTACTCACAGTTAGGCAAGCACACACATTAAAAAGAAGCAGAGAGGGATGAAAAGTGCCCCAATACACATTTTGTCTTTTCTCAGTCCTTGAAACTTATTCCCCATCTAGCATACCACATTTGTTCTTTCCTTGAATGTTCTTTCCATGAATAGAGTCATTTTTAAATCACTGTCTTGGTAGCGTTTGCCTTATATCCTATCCTGCATATGATGGTTTTTATTTTCACCTGTTTTCTGTATCCCTTTTAATCCGTAACAGAAAACCTCGAACACAAGAATATTAACATGGTTTGATGAGAACTGACACTGCAGTTTCTGGTAGTCAGGAACTATATGGTAATTATGAATAAAAAAA
>BDUI01004169.1:55381-66528 GCA_002335545.1 Apodemus speciosus
AAATCCAGAGGGGGTGTCATCAATTCCGGTTAACCTCTCTATTCCTCTTTGTGTCGGCTTGGGGGTGATGGATTGGTTTTGTCACTACTGCTCCGTTCACAGTATGTTAACACGGAAGGGTGCAGACAGGTTATGAGGAGAGGTGAGAGCTGCCCCAGCCTTGACCCTCGCTCCCACACATCTGGGGGACCACAGGGGAATACTGTATCTCTTTGTGCAAGCAGGATACTCAGCCCAAGGACCACACATGAACTGCCCTGACATCTAGTCATAGATCGCTGTCTCAGAGTCAAAACAGGGTGTCTGAGCTATGGTTTTACTGCTGAGCGACTGAACTCAGAGATCGGAGGGTTTATTTCACCCAACAGCTCTTGGTCTATGATTCAGGGAGAACTCAAGGCAGGAACCTGGAGGCAGGAACTGAARTAGAGGCCCTGGGTGAATGCTATTTCCTGGCTTGCTCCTGATTTATTCAGTTTGTTTCCTTACATGACCCAGGACCAGGTGGTATCACCCACAGTGGGTGGAGCTTTCCCATGTCAATTATCAATGAAGAGAATGCCCTGCAGGTGTGCCTACAGGCCAGCCTGAGGGAGGCAGCTTCTCAGGTAAGGTTCCTGCTTCTCAGATGACTCCAGCTTGGTCAAGTTGACAAAAATAAAAAAAAAAAAAAAAAAAAAAAAAAAAAAAAAAAAAAAAAAACTAGCCAGGACATAGGACCATTGGCTGAGCTTTCAGTAGCAGGAGATTGGGGCACTGGATGGAAATGGCAGCCTGCTTGACCTAGAGTGCTCTAGATGTGTAGAGCTGGCCAACTGGTCTACCTTTCTCAGCAGTGCCTGAATGAAGGAGTGTGCCATCAAGTCTGTCTGGGTGAYTCTATAAGCCCATGCATTTGCCATTTGGAAAACAGGGGTTCACCAAATTATTCCTAGTCTTATAAGTACCTCTGCAGTTCTCTGGTCATTACCCAGCACCATCTTCATTCATGCCACTRTGGGTCACAAGAAGAGTCTTTACATTCTGGGAAGCTGCTCTAGTCACAGTAGTAGAGGTGAGTGTTTCAAAGTCTAACTTTTAGCTTGAAAGATCTAATCTTATAATTTACAGAAAGTAAAATCACCACACCCACACCCACGCACTTACACACACACACATACATACACACACAAACACAGATGCACACACCAAGACACACACACACACACACACACACACACACATATATATATATATAGGCACACACACACACACACACACACACGCACGCGCGCGCGCATGCACACACACTCACCTCTCCCAGCCACTCTTTCAATAGATCACTGATACTTTTTATTCAACCATCTTTTAAGTTACACTGGACATGTTATCTGCTCCCATGTCTTTCCCTCTAGCTCACCAAGTTCAGTTCCTAAACTATTCCTAGAATTAAATTCTGTACTTTTGGTTATTGCTGGCAATCCAAAGTGAGGCAGGAATTTGTGGATCTAGAATGCTCCTTTAGATTTTTCTTCCCTAATAATTCACTTAAATGCAAGTACCTTGCTGGGGAGTTCTCAGTGCAGTGTTGGCTTTTATTTCAATAACTTTCTGCACATGAATGTTTTGCAGAGATCTAATTTTGGTTTATTTTATCTAATATATATCTGTGTTTATTGATTGAAATAAAATGAAGAACTAAATGCATGTATCCGTCTGTCTCGATGCCTATTTCTGTCTGTATCAGTCAAGTCTCTCTCTTTCAGAGGAAGAAAACCACAAACTCAAAGTCCCCTCCAAGTGGGAAAACTTCTTTTTTGGGATCAGATTCATGCCACCCAAACTGGAGTACTGGGAACCCAGAATGTGCACTGTGGAGTTTCAGAACCTGGAGGTGTGCCCTTAAAATATCTCAACATGTTCTTATGAAAAAAAATCATCATGCTATTTTTGATTGATGATTGATTGGGGAGAAGTAAAACCTGCCGCTGAACTAATTCAGCAATAGCTAAAAGTTAACAGCTATAAAGATGGCTGGGCTCTCTGGGAAGACATCCAAAAGGCCCACAGCATCCCACACACAGTGTCCTACACACAGACATCACAATTAAGCTACTTATTTCTGACCAAAGTGAGGACCGCATGCATTTGGCTCACTATGAGATATGGAGATGTTTCTTCTCGGTTCAAGCTTCAGATCTCCATCATAAGGGCTTCTCAGCACTCGCCCGACTTTTCCTGCTTCAGTCTGATTCTTGTAAAGCAAGCAAGCTGTCTGCTTCCCGTGGACTAGCAGAGAGGTGCGGCCAGGGACACGTGAGGTCAGCAGCAGAGGACAGGCTGGATTTCTCACAGGGAGGACGCACCAATGAGGTGTCTCACGGATGGGACACAAGTCACAGGCACTGGCAGTAGGCAGAACTGAGTGGAGTCTGAGAAGGAAGGGAAGGCAGGGATGATTCTGTCAAGCAGATACGTTGGGTGAGTTTTTTTTTTCCAGCTGATTGTTGAATATGACAGCACCAGCAAAACCTACATTTGCCAATAATGCCATTCCTGGTTTGCTTTCGGATGCCAGTAATTAACACCATGATCAAAAGAAAAAAAAAGCAACATGTAGGGGAAACGTATTTCTCATTTTCAGTTTACAGTCCATCGTGAAGGGAACCCAGCACAGGAACTGAAGGCAGGAACCCGGAGGCTGAGACCGAAGCAGAGACCACGAAGGGACACTGCTTACTGGCTTGCTCTTCACGGCTTGCTCAACGACCTTTCTTATACAACCCAGACCCGCAAGCCCAGGAGTGGCAGCACCCACAAAAGTCTGGTCCCTCCCATATCAACCCTGAATCAAGAAAATGCCCTACACGTTTGCTTGCAGGCCTAACTGATGGACAGCTTTTCTCAACTGAGAGTTCCTATTCCCAGGTGACCAAAGCATGTGCCAAGTCGGCAAAAGGTAGCAAATGCTTTAGACRCAGATGGATTTGTTCTGTGGAAACTCTCATCTGACTTTCACTGATCAGCATGGGCCACCAAAAAATGGCTAAGACCCAAATGCCAGCAACTGGTGGGAAAGGGCAAGTTGGGTGAGCCGTCTATGACTCTTTTTATTTGAAATATATGTGGTTTATATGAACATCTTGTCGTCGTCGTCGTCGTCGTCATCATCATCGTCATGGTGGTCGTCATCATGAATAGGGACAAGACTTTGGGACCAAAGTAACTCAGCTATGTTTCCTTTTGGTTGGACGTTTTTGGAGTTGCTCTTCTTTTAAAGACAGGCTCTCACCTTGCTGTTCAGACTGCCTTCGTAATCATGGCTATCACCCGGGCTCAGCTTCCGGTGGACCTGTATCATAATGTGAGCTGCTACAGTTGGCTATGGAAGCCTAGTTTGAGCTTGAGCTGTGGACAGAGCATGAATGAATCTGAATCATCGAGCCAGAGTTGCCCCTCATCCATCCGGACTCAGCGGCAAGGGGGAAGTGGGGAGAAGACAATGTCACTCAGGAGGGCTTAGTACCCACCAGCCCCATCTAGGTCCAGCACGCCGCCTTCTGTCACTGTACCCCTGTTTCACACATGAGAAAAGCATGAGTCCAGGGTTAAGAAACTGGCTCATGATCTCCAGACTAGTCATTGTTTCTAATAAGTATCTCTCCCACATCTTCCCAATATGTAACTGTGTCTCAAAAATGTCTTCCTGCTTTGGAGAACCACAGTTCCATAAGGGGTCAGATGTGGACATGTCTCCTCTTACCACCCTAGCATCCTAAGGTGCTTTCCATCCTCTGCCCACACAGCCTGTGGAGAGGAGGGTATGGGGAGGACGGGTGTGGAAAGAAGGGGTGTGGGAAGGAAGGTGTAGAGAGGAGGAGTGTGGGGAGGAGGATGTTTGGAGGAGCATGTGGGGAGGAGGGGTATGTGGAGGAGCATGTAGACGGGAGGAGTGTGGGGAGGAGGGTGTAGGGAGGAGGGTCTGTGGAGGAGTGTGTGGGGAGGAGGGTGCCCAAGGTTACTATTTAGGAACAGGATTTAGGGCTGGAGTCCTGGCTTTTATTTTGTTTAAAATATTATTGAGCTGATTCTGCATGGATTTAATTTTTCCTTTTTTGCATTTGTAAAATCCCATTTCTCTTTCTTCTAAGCAACAAGGTGACTATATTTCCCAGTCTCACCTGCAGTTAGGAGTCTGAGTTTTGCCCAGTGCTTTGTGAGCCGATTGGAAGAGTGTCGTTTCCAGGACTGGCCCTGGAACGGCAGAAGGTGAACTCCGGTTGATGAAGATCTACCTGTGTGGGACAGTTTCTGCTTGACCTCTGCCACCCCCTGAAGCAGATCACACTTATCTTGTGTTGAAGTAAATGGGATCCGGTCTAGCTTGTCACACATGTTCTTGCTATTTCAGTAATTTTGAGGCACCTGCTTGCATACTGCCTGCTGCTGATGCTGTAGCGAACATTCGCGGTGCGCTCTCACCTGAGGTGAACTGTCCTGCTGGGGCCCGGACGATCTCACTTGGATTTGATTTACACTTGAGACATGGGCAGTATCCTCCTCACTTGGGAAGAGGAAACTGAGTCTTTCAGTGATAAGAAATGGCGGCTGCACAGCTGCTGGGCATAGGGTGTGTGGGGGGTGGTGGTGAAGAGTGAAGTCTTCGGATCTGACCACGGCGTGTGTTCTGTCACGCTGTGACGTGAACTGTCCTGCCTTCTCCGGTGACCTCTTCGCACCTCTGCCGTGTCCCCACAGAGCTGAAAGGAGCCTTGATCCCACCTGGGAATGTTTGTCAGTTAAGTGGAAAGCAGCACGCATCTATTCTCTGTGGCTCCGTAGCTTCTTGTGAAGTCCGTGGATGAGTTTAGGAACCAGGGCTTTCAGTGCGCACCAGGGTGGCAGTTAGGACGCTTCTTGCTGTCAGTGCACCTGGGGGTAGCATCGCCCACAGTAGAGCATTGAGGGAATGAATGCTGCAGATTCTACCATGGAAGTAGATGGTGCTATCATCCTCTATGAATGTGTGGAAGGTGCTACCCCATCTGGGACCTGCACTGGGTCCTTTTGGATGAGGGTTCCTACCCATGATCGACTGCACCACAAGCTGCAATATACTGCATGTAAGACTCAAAGCCTAGAGACAGGCAGAGGTGTGGTGTTGTCCTCAGGGAAGGAAAGCCCTATTCCTGGTATAGACATTATCCAGATATTATCCAGATATTATCCAGACATTTTCCAGATATTATCCCGATGTCAGCTGGTGTCACACAGTTCAGTCACTGCCACCCTGACCCAAGCCCTGAAATGTTTACCAGTGACATCAGCACCTCTCACTGAAGCTTCAGCTCCAGCTCATTCTTAGAGAGGGAGATGGACTGGTTGAAGAGAATAAGAGGGAAGTTTTAACCAAGGAACATGAAGGGGAGGCTAGAATGATGGCTCGGTGGGCAAAGACCTTTCCATAGAAGCATGGAAAACTGAGACTAAACTCCCCAAATCCACATGTCGTGGTTAGCTTGCCCACCTGATATAACCTGGAGTCACTTGGGACGAGGGAATCTCAACTGATCAGATTGTCATGTGGACATGAATGCAGGGAATGGTCTTGAATGTCACGGAATAGCCAACCCTGCTGCAGGTGGCACCACCCCAAGGCAGGCAGGTCCGGACTGTGTAGTTGAGCATAATCTAGAGAGAAATCTGGTCAGTGACATTCTTCCCTGGTTTCTTCTTGAATTCCTGCCCCACCTTCCCTCAGTGATGGACGGCGACATGGGGCGTAAGATGGAAGAAACAATTTTCTCCTGGACCCCAGGGTTCTCACCCTCTACAGCTTTCCTATGACTAAGCATCTAAAGGGACAAACCAGGGACCACATTGGAATCCATATCCCACCTCCAACACACAGGTCGGAGTCCATTCCAGTGACCCGTCCCCACGGATGCCATGACACCCCTGATCGGTGTAAGGCATGCACCAGTGATCATCTCAGTGGGGCCAGTCTGGAGCGCCACACAATACGGTAGTATGGTTGACATGCCAGGAGAATAGAGGCTGCTGCCGTGTTTGAGAAAGAAGGGCTCTCTTGGCTTGGGAACCAAACATTTCTCAACAGCTTGTGCACTGGATTCAGGCACCGTCCACTACTTCCTGTGAAGCTGTAAAGCCCTCTGTGCATCCACCTCTCCTGCTGGATCTTGGGCTCCCAGCAAGCTCTTCAGCACTCGTTCCTCTTTTGTTTGGGACCCAAGGTTCATCATCTGTGTCTTGCTCTTTATACTCGACTGCAGAATTCACTTGCTTTGGCTTGGACCCTTGTGATTTTGTAAGGCTATTTTTTCTAACCAACCGCTCCCCATTCTTTGTCCACCTTTGGCTGGCTTTGGGTAATGCTGTGACCATCTACAGGCTCCAGGCTTGTCCAACCCTCACTTTGGGTGACCTGGATCACAGGTCTGGACTAGGGAGGAAAGATGGTGTGGGCGGGGCCAATTCGGATGTCCACTGACGACCCGTTATGTCCTTAGTCCTGTCTCTCTATTTCTAGAACAATGGCTCCCACATCGAAGGCACAGGATGTGCAATTTAAAAAAGGAAATGGAAGAAAGGGCGTGGAGACAGAGTGGGCTCACCTGAAGCCGAAACAAAAGCCAGGTTCACGGGCAGTTGCTCCGTACAGTTCTGAGGTTGACAACTTGCTAACAGCGTGAAAACAAATTAAGCCAAAGAAAAACATCCCTTGAGACACTTCATTACTTTCCCTATCTAGGTGTGGATGCCATTAAGGCAAATTATTGCCTCTCAAATATTTTTAGCTCGATGCCCATTTCCGTCTGCATTTGCCTGCGAGGTGCATGTTTTCAGCTAAGTAATAGGACACACAAATTAAATGCAATTTCAAATTTAAACCTGTACAAGTGTCACTTGCCAAGTCCCCCCCGATAGTCCCAGGGGGGTGCCCACAGCACTGTTGGAGACTATATTGCTGTACTTGGCTCCTATTATTTAGTCCAAGAGATTCTTATTAAAATAAAAGTCCGCAATAAGGTTAATATTTCATATTCTATGCAACTTCAGCATGCGTTTGGGTCCTGGTAGATGGATTTATTTTCTATACCCTTCTCACGTGTGTAATTTTTAAATTTTATGATGCCCGTGTTGACACACACACACATATAACCATCCATGTAGGACACTTAGAAGTAGTAGTTCTACAGTGAGTTTCTATAGAAAGGTAGCAGTTACTCTAATTTTTAAAAAATTGAAATGGTTGAAGCAAAAGGTTTATGAACTCAGGAATCCAGAATTCTGGCAGGATGCTGAGGCACAGAGCTGGTGTTGCAGGGCAGGTTGTTTCTTTTATGAGTTTTAAGTTTTAATTTGTATTTCTTGTGTATGTATGTGTGTGGTGTGCATGGATATGTGTATGTTGTAAGTTTCAGACATATGTATATTCGAATGTGTGCACATGCGTTTGTGTTCGTGAGTGTGCATATGTGTCTGTGTATGTGTGTGCATATGTGTGCATGTGTGCGTCTGTGTATGTGTAATGGATGCCACCAGAGGTTGACACTGCATATCTTCCCCAGTCACTCTCCCTTTTATCTGCAGAGACATAATCTCTTAGTGATCGCAGAACTCACAGAGTCTGCGAGCCTTGCTGGTCATCTTGCTTGAGGGATCCTGTCTCTGCCTCCCGTGGGCTACAATTGCAGATGGGCCAATAAGCCCATGTGGGGCCTTTATGCAGGCGCTGTAGGTCTGTACCTGAACCCTTACGCCTGCACAGGTGTTGCCGGCTGAACCACATCACCAGAGTTACACCCACTAAAGCAGCAGCCAGGGTTGGCAAATGGCTTTGGTGGGAATGTTTGCTCAGTCACTTATCTTGTCTTGCATTTTCCAGTCTTCAATACCTGAGAGTCAGGAGAGCCTCACTCTCCAGGTATCATTGGCTTCAGGTTTCATGCCAGCATTTCCTAGTGAAGCCGAGAGAGTTGGAGCAGACTGGACCACATACGCCTCCACTGGAGGACAGTCTGAGCTTTCTGCTTTCCTGGAAGTCAACAGCTGGTGTGGGATGGAGATTGGGGCTTGGGAGGTGTCCAGCACAGTACATTGTTATCATCTTGGGTTCAGAATGTTCATGTTCAACTGGACTCTGGCTTTTTTCCCCACCAAAGCATTCTTCAATTTCCCACCATTGAGTAATGGTCTATTTCAAAGACCCTCACTCCTCTGCTGTTATCTGTGCCTGCTGATGGGTACCCACTTCCATTCTGCCACTGTCGAACTGATTAGCTGCCAAGGGCATCCGACTTCAAGGATCCCTGTCCCCCACCAAACAAACATGACCAGAACACCTGGAGCTTTACAAACTGAGCTCCTCTCAGGCTGTCCTAGTATGTGGGTTTAGGCGAGCCAGTTAACCCCTTCAGTGTCTTTACTACCTGGAAGAAGACAGGGCCAGATTAAATGTCAAGACTTGTCTCGTCCACATTCTTGAATCTCTAGTTTTGATTTTCTAAGACTTGGAATCTGTATCATCGGTGCAAAGAAAATTAAAATAACAATCTCCCTAGACTTTCCACCTGAAGTCTCTGATTGTGAAATTTAATATATGTGTGTTTATAGACTGATGATGCACAGTAGTATTTAACGTTAGGTAGAAGGCTGTGAGGTCATAGGGTAATTTCACCAAAATAATTGTTCTGCAACTGGAAACAACATCTTAAAGTCACCAAAGGGAGAACAACTCTGCTTTAAACAGGGGCTTCAAAAATGTCTGAGCAATGTCAGAAAGCAACTGGGTTCCACACTTACCATGCAACACGCCAGAGAAGGATGACATAAAGGCAGAATGCCCGAGTGAACGCCATGAGTCTATTCCTTCAAAATGGAGCATGGAAACCCTCTGTGCTCTGAGAGCCTCTGCCATCCAGCTGGGCATGCATGAGAGAAACCAGAAGTAAAAGTACAGAGTTGATGGCTACCACTGGTGATGAGAGTTAGGTGTGTGTGTATGTGTGTGTGTGTGTGTGTGTGTGTGTGTATATAAGTATGTGTGTGAGAGAGAGTATGTGTGAGTGTGTGTGTAAAAGCATGTGTATGTGAGTGTGTGAGAGAGTATGAGTGTGTGTGTGGGTATGCATGTGTGTGTGTGTGCGTATGTATGAGTGTTTCAAGTGTGTTTCTATATGCACAGCCTCCTCATGGTTTCAGAGATGTGGGACCCATCATTTCGAGTTCTGTTTGCTCATTTTACATTAACACCATTGTCATTTTCATGTTGCGACTGTTTCAATAATTATCATTTATAGTCTACCAGAATTTAATTATTCTGTGCTCCGTGATTGACTGCTATGGGTCCCCCCTTTTCCCTTTGTTTTATTACACATAACCCTTCAATAAAGATCTGTGTGAACTTACCTCGTATTTGTTTTCAGGTTATTTCCTTTGGGTAAATCTCTCCAAATAAGAAAATGTTGGAGTCATGTTTTCTCTTTAGCGTCTTGTCAATTTTAGGCAGTATTGATTAACTCTTTTCCACCAGTGACAGTGATGATTGTCTCAAAGCCTCCTCATCCCTTCCCCGTGCATCACAATTTTGTTAGAGGCATTGTTCTTTGTCAGGGTCTGTGGGAAGAGCATGCCACTGGGCCGCCATAATTCCCTAGTCTGTTGGCCGAGGGATTTCTTTGGAAGCCGCCACTGCCCAGCTTTGGTCATTTGGTTTCTTTCCTGAGTCTACCGTTTGGATTCTTTCCTCTTCTTATCAGCTCCCATCATTGACTTTTTCAAGAAATAGACATGTTAAAAATTGGCAAACTATGGTGTTTTTTTTTTCTTTGAGAATGTCTGTTTCTGTACCATGATTGTAGCATATTGTGATGAACAGGAACCACTATCAGATTAGATAAAGAAATATCAATCAGGGAAACAAAGAAGATGGGGTTAGGTTAAGACCTAGGACTTTAGAGGCAAGGGTCTTCGCTTCAGTCACTTCTCAGGTCGTAGGAGCTGGGCCTCAGAGTTCTCCACTGAGCCACAGGGCTAACAGCTGTACTCGCTGGGTGAGGTGACAATGTAGTTCAGGTGAGATAACACATGTGCAGGCCTTTAATGCTCCATCTGCTAAATGTGATCTAAAAGTTGTCAGGCTCATAAATGTACCTGGTTACCAAATCTTAGCCCATGTACCCAATACTCATCTGGATAACCAACACTAGCCTAGGTGCCCCCAAATGGCTCAGGTACCCAACACTTACAGAAGGACTCAGAACTTGCCACTAGCTGGGGTACCCAGCACTAACCCGAGTACCCAATACTAGCCCAGGCACCTAGCATTTAGCCCAGCCATTCAGCACAAACCCAGACACCCAAAGTGAGGCCAAGAACATTAAGCATCACCAGTTCCTACTAAAGACTGAAAGGTGGAAAGGGCCAGGGACAGATGTCTGTTTCTTCCACAGAGAGGAGGCATGCTCCCAGTGATCCTAAACCTCTGTAAAGGCAATGACTCGTTTGCCCCCATTAACTCTTTCTTCCCCTTAGATCCAAAATGCTCGGTGGTCCAAGCATCTCTCTTGTCTTCAGGAACAGAAAACTCTGTAGAGAGCCTGGCACATACTGAATGGCTTAAATTAAAAAACAAAAAAAAAAAAACAAAAAAACAAAAAAAATAAGGAATGAATAAACACATCCATGAAACTCAACCAGCAGTCGGCATTCGCTGAGGTGTCTTTGTTCATTATCATTTGTTGGAAGCTACAAAGTACAGATTTGTCGAGACTCACCATGAGTTCTGAGCAGCTAAAACCCTCGCCTACAATCAACAAAATGCCATAGATGAGTGCCCAGCCCCCAGGAGGAGCACAGGTGCTGTGAAATTACCATATGTGAAAAGGCACAGATGTAAAGGGGCAGAGTTACAGAGATGCTGTCTGTGATCTTATGGGTGCAGAGGCGGCCCTGCGTTGAGCAGATCTCTGCTTTAAGTGATGTCCTTGAAACGAAGGCACAATCAAGGAGCTTGATAAAGTCAAACGCTTCAGTGATCTAAACAAAAGGCAGTTGGAAGATGTCTGTTCAGCATCCAGGGAGGGGGGTGGATCTGTGGGGAGACATGTCACATCCCTGCTCCCTGCTTCCTTGGTTGAGGAAGC
>BDUI01004170.1:62710-75782 GCA_002335545.1 Apodemus speciosus
CTCACTGATAAGTGGATATTAGCCTAGAATCTTGGAACACCAAAGACACAATCCACATACCAATTGATGTCCGACAAGAAGGAAAGAGTTGACCCTGGTTCTGGAAAGGCCCAATGCAGCAGTGTAGGAGAATACCAAAACAGGGGAGTRGGGAGGGGTGAGTGGAGGAACAGGGGAAGGGAAAAGGGCATGTGGGACATTTGGAGGGTGGGGACCCGGGAAAAGGGAAATGAAATGTAAATAAAGAATATATCCAATAAAAAAAGAAATATCAGATTTGGGGTTTTAATACCTGTATAACACAAGTGATATAATATACCTCCATTTCTAGTTGCAATAAAAATATTATATTCAATAATTATTGAAGTTTTTCTTTTAATGAATAACAATCCCTATTTCAAATTTACACTTGAAAGTATTTTTTTTTTTATCAGCCTTCACTGAGATTTGTTGCTACCTACCACTTAAAAGCATGTATGAGGCCAATCTCCTCGCCCATCTCAGCTTTTTTTCTGTGCAGGTTCTTTGTATGACAGTTATTATATTGTATTGTTTTTGATTCCCTATTTTGGTTTATACAATATCAGCCATATAGGACATGAAATCTGCAAAAGAAAAGATAATTTAGAACTGGTGTCTTTATTTCTAAAATCAGCATTGATTTTGAAAGTCAAAGCATCTGCATTGCCTATAAATTTTACATTTTCCAATAATTTTTTAAACTTTTTATTTATTTACATTCCAAAGTTGCCTGCTTCCTGGTACCTCCTCTAAGGGTTCTTCATCCCCATCCTCCATCTTCTTTGCCTCTGTGATGATGCTCCCCAAAACCCACCCTCCCACTTCCCACTCCCTCACTCTCTATCCCCACCCAACATTCCCTCTTCTACCCTTTCACACCCATCCCCCTCAGCCACCCACCCCCAAATACACCCTCCACCTCACCCCCATTCCCCTTCCCTGGGGTATTAAGTCTCTATAGGATTAGGTGCATCTTCTCCCACAAGGCTGTCCTTTGCTACAGATGTGCCAGGAGCCACAGACAAGACCATGCATGCTCTTTGCTTGGTATCTTAGTCACTGGGAGCTCCCAGGGTTCCAGATTAGTTGACAGTCTTGGTCTTCCTATGGGGTTGGCATCCCCATCAGCTCATTTAATCCTTCCCCTACATTTTCCATGGGAGTTCAGATGGATGCTTCAGTCCCACATAGATGGAGAAACAAATAATCTCTGGAGGCAAAGGGAGGGAGGGACATGAGAGGGATGCTGGAGGGGGAGGGGAAAAGGGAGAACGTATCAGATAAAGGGGAGACAAGAGAGAGGCCAGAGGGCCAGGGGAATACATGGAAATAGACAGTTGCAGATGGTAGGGAGATCAGGGGACCTCTGTGAAGTTCCAGAGACCTGTGATGTGAAAGGCTTCTAGAACTAGTTGGGATGCCCTTAGCCAAAATGACCAACACTAGGGAGATGGAACTTGGGAGACCACTTCCAGTAGATAGACAGTGTGCCAAAGTAKAGGGACGGGGTTAACAAAGTACCTTCAAAAATTTTGACTAAGAATTGTTTCTGTCCAAAGGAAATGCTGGGACAAAAAAATGGAGCAGAGACTGAAGGAAAGGCCATCAAAAGACTGCCATAACGTGGAATCTATTCCATGGGTGGACATCAAACTCTAAAAGTGATGACATGTGCTTTCAGACAGGAGCCTGGCATGGTTATCCTCTGAAAGGCTCCAGCAGCAGCTGACTGAAACAGATGCAGAGACCTACTGCCAATCATTGGACTGAGGACAGGGACCCATATTTTCTAATATTTTAATCAACAATTAATAACTATAGATGCCTGTTGCTGTACAGAGTGTCAAATGTCAAACTAGATTTGCTTTATCAGATTAAGAACAATAAAAATAGAAAATTTGATGTACAACAAGATGTCTTAAATATTCCATTGAATTTTAACCTGAAAACCTATACTTTTACTTGCTAAATTTGGTACTGTTATTTAGAATAAGGAAGGATGTATGTGTTAACTGAAAACATAATTCAATAATTATTGAAAATAATTCACTCATACAGAGGTTACTGTGTTCCAGACAGGGATTTCTAAATCTCTCTGCACTAGAAGTGGATTCTAATAAATGTTTTCACTTCACATAGACTAACTTTTATACTGTGCCATGTTGAAAGTTAGACTTTAAATTTCTAATTTGACCTCCCTTTCAATTCTTAATAAATATGCAAGAATTAAGGTACAAATGAGGTTTTCAGCTTTACAGAACTAAACTGTAAGTATCTTTTTCTTCTGCCCACATCCTTCTTTTCCTTCTTATACAATGTCCTTATTATAAATTACCATGACTAACATGTATTTTAAAAGTTTACTGTAATGTATGACAAATTTAAAATGATTTTACAAAAGTTCTGGTAGAAGGGAGTTAGATCATTATAATAAGGATTCTCATTAAAGTATATTTGAACCCTCCTTTCTTTCTTTCTCTCTCTCTTTCTTTCTTTCCTTCTTTCTTTTGTTCTTTCTTCTTTTCTTTCTGGGCAAGTGAATAGACCATTTGATTTTTGAATAGACCATTTTTAAACACGTATTTCTTCCATAAAATTCTTCACCACCACTGGCCCAAGGCAGTAGGACAAAGGGTCTGTAAACTGAAAATTCACACTCTGATTTAAGATAAGCATAACTTCATTTTAAATTTATTATATCAGGTATTCTGGAGCATATTGTAAAGATGACTATTAGTAACATGACTAAAAGTCATATGTTGTATAAATTATTTGTTTTTTCTAAGTTGATATTTAAAGAAAACAACAGTTGCTTAAACTATACAAATTTTGTAGATGTAAAGAACTTCATTTGGTTAGAATCTAGAAAATATAATTTTAGGAGTGCTATAATAGTTTAAAGATCCTGCAAAAATTAAAGTTTATTTGAAAGAGGAGAGTCTAAATTAAGAATTTCTTTGAAGGGCACCTTAGGTGAAAACAACCATCCAGGGAAACATTTTCCMAGGAAGCATGTAGAGGCCAATTTTACCATGGTTGACTATTGAGATAGTGGCTAAACGTGGCAGCAATGACTATGTGATGATTGTCTTAAAGGTATGGTATATGAAAGATGAAGATATCGGTCAGACTTATGTCAAGGTTGCAGGAAGTTGTTTAGACCAGATAGTGTGTGTGAGGAAGGAATTTTCCCCATTAAAATCTTGAAAGGATGTGTGTGTACCAAGAATGTGAAGCCCAGGTGTCAATAGAGACCCATGGATGTTAAAAATTCTAGATTGTGGGATTTATTAGTATT
Source organism: Apodemus speciosus (assembly GCA_002335545.1). NCBI lineage: Eukaryota > Metazoa > Chordata > Mammalia > Rodentia > Muridae > Apodemus > Apodemus speciosus. The sequence continues at coordinate 66,030 of BDUI01004170.1, forward strand.
TACTGTCATAATTTTATCTGTCTTTTCATCATACAGTTTATGATATTATAAAAATAGTTCATTTATACTGTTTTATGGTATCTACTATATGGATGTCTTCCTTGGAGTCCTTCTCCTTAATTGTCTGGCATAAGAAAAAAATTTTATTTTATAATTTCTAAGAGGTTGGAATGAAAGTGAACCATATCAAAATGAATAGAAATATATAACCTTAGAAGGTGGGAGATGGGAGGACCTTCTAGAATGTACAAGATATCTGGGAGGTGAAAGAATCTCAAGACTCAAAGGAGGAGACCTTCGATGAAATGCTCTACTATGGCAATCAATTTGCATCCTTTTACATGTTGACTGCTAGTTGAACCAGCACCATTTGTTAAGCATGCTGTCTTTTTTCACTAGATAGTTTTGGCTCCTTTGTCAAAGATGAAGTAACCATAAATGTGTGGGTTTATTTCTGGGTCTTCAATTTTCTTCCATTGATCAACCTGCCTGTCACTGTACCAATACCATGCAGTTTTTATCACTATTGCTCTGTAGTACAGCTTGAGGCTAGGGCTGGTGATACTGTCACAAGTTCTTTTATTGTTGATAAGTTTCACTATYCTAGGTTTATTGTTATTCCAGATGAATTTGCAAATTTTACTTTCTAACTATATGAAGAACTGAGTTGGAATTTTGATGCTCTTACATCTGGTAAGCAACTTTGGAAAAGTGGCTGGATATAAAATTAACTCAAACAGATCAGTGTCCTTCCTCTACTCAAAGGATAAACAGGTTGAGAAAGAAATTGGGCCAAAGAATACATAAGGAGGGACCCAGGGCTCCATCTGCATATGTGGCAGAGGATGGCCTTGTTGGACATCAGTGGGAGGCATGGTCCTTGGGCCTGATGGGGTTCGATGCATCAATGTAGGGGAATGCCAGTGCAGGAACACAGGAGTGGGTAGGTGAGTGGGGGAACACCCTCAATAGAGCCAGGGCTAGGAGAGATGGGATGGGGGTTCCAAAAGGGGAGACCTGGACAGAGGAAAACATTTGAAATGTAAATGAAGAAAATATCTGGGACCTGACAAATACAGAGGTAGGTGCTCTCAGCCAACCATTAGCCTGAGCACACTGTCCTCAGTGGAGGAGCTAGAGAAAGGACACCAGGAGCTGAAGGAGCTTGCAGCCCCATAGGAGGAACAACAGTATGAACCAACCAGTACCCCCAGAGCTCCCAGGAACTAAACCACCAACTAAAGAGTAAATATAGAGTGTCACATGGCTCCAGCTACATATGTAGCAGAGGATGACCTTGTTGAACATAAAAGGGAGGAGAGGCCCTTGGTCCTAAGAAGGCTCTATGCTTTAGTATAGGGGAATGCAAGGACAGGGAAGTGGGAGTGGGAGGGTTTGAGAGCAGGGGGAGTGGAGTTGGAAAGGGTGTTTTCGAAGGGGAAACCAGAAAAGGGGATAATACTTGAAATGTAAATAAAGAAAATATTTAATAAAAAAGAGAAAATATCCAATATAAACAAAAAGCAAAAAACAAAACAAAACAAAATTTAACAAAAAAAGATTTAAGATAAAAAGAAAGTGAATCATGTATACTGAACCTACAACAGAACTTTTCATGGGATCTCAATTATCTGTGTTTCTTCATAATCTTTAAATTACTAATGAATCATTTGATTTAAGCTATAGGGTGATATTACTGTACTTTTAAATTACAGATCCATTCAAGTTTTGTTAAAAAATATCATTTGATATGGTATTCCTTTAGGGAGTATTTCACTCTTTTTTATCTATGACAGCTATATAATAAATTTCCTGGTAATGATGTCATGTTTTCTACAGCTGTTTTCTATTATTTTGTCTTAGCAACTTATGTCTTCTCTGAGTAGTGACATTAATTTACATTCAAATATTTCCCTATACCTTAGACCTCAACATAGACCTCTGTTCATTATTGACTGTTTGACAGTGTTCAAAGACATAAACTGGATAAAATAAATGAAATTTGTGATAGAGTTCCAACAAGCACTTATGTTGGGGCAGACCCACCAGCCTGAGAACGTGGAGATAAAGAAGTATTAGCCTGAGATCTGCATCAGAAGTTCTAATTCTGGATCTTTTATGGTCATCCTCTGGGATCTGCAGATCCATTAAATTTCTGAGGTTTACTTTTTATTATATGTGTGTGGAATATTAATGGACACTCTGCATAAACAAATAACTAGATCATAGAATTTTGTAAAGAATCCTAGAAAATGAAAACTTTGCATCTTAGCCCTTTTCTTTTATTGGTATTTTAGAATCAAATAAGGATAACATTAAGAGTGCTTAGAGAAACAGGTACATGAAATCATTTAAACACTTGCTGTGTTTCTTTTTATACTGCAAAGTGTAAAACTATACAGTGTCAGCTCAGGGCTTTATTTAAAAGATGTTTAGAAACCTATAGCTATTCAGTCAAAATTAAAATGAGAAATGCATCCTGAGATCTATCCTTTTACAGATTACTAAACAGATTTCACAGCTTAATTTAAAATAATTTTATAAATAGCATTGACCTATAAAATATACCCAACTGCTTAATTTAGAATATATGGCTGTAGTTCAGTAAAATGTCATAATTAAATAATTAAGCTAAATTCTCTTAATAAATGAGTTTGCTAAGAAGAGAATTATATAGTTATACTCTGCCAGCACCAGAGACTTTGCATCTGGGTCTGTGCAGAAATTTAAAATAGGTCATAAGATTGAATGCAGTTGATATTCTTTTTATTTATGCTTTCAATATACTTAAGTATTGGAAAATTTCTTACAGGTCTGTCTATCATTCATTAGACTTTATAAATATCAGTAGGATAAAGTTGCTATTAGTCATGTTTAATTCCACAAAGATTGTAAAAATGATGAAAAAGCTGTTTTCCYCACTGTTATAGTAGCTCTCATTTTCTGATTATATTTATTTTAATTCATTATAGAGAGGAAAAGGATAAAAGATGGTGGTGTTACCATCAAAAAAGGTTTTCTCATGGATTATTCAATTTGTGCAAAAATATTTTGTCAATAAGCACAAAGGTAATTTTAAACAGCATTTGATTTTTCAAAATTATTGATTTACATTTTCAAAATATTAATAATATAGGCAGGTATTTTAATTCTATTGACTATAATAACACGTTCCCTGCAACAAAATTTGTGAGGATAATAATTTAAAATGAAATTATCTTAAGGAAAGCATTATAAACAATTATTTAACATTTACAAAGCTTGAAAAATATATCACTTATGAATTTTATCTAAAGACTACATTTTCACTGCAACCAACAGCCAATATCAAATAAAATGGAGAAATACTAGAAGCAATCTAACAACAACTGGGGATAAGACAAGAATACCCACTCTCCCCACATCTATTAAATATAGTACTTGAAGTGCTAGCTAGAATAATAAGACAAAAAAAAAAGAGATCAAGGGTATATAAATGGGCAAAGAAGAAATAAAGGTATCACTATTTGGAGATTATATGATGGCGACCACAAAAATTCTTCAAGAGAACTTCTCCAGCTGATAAACAACTTTAGCAAAGTGGCCAGATATAAAATTAGCTCAAATAAATCAGTAGCCTTCCTTTATACAAATGATAAACAGGCTGAGAAAGAACTAAAGGAAACAATTCCCTTCACAATAGCCACAACTAGTATAAATTATATTGGGGTGACTATAACAAAACAAGTGAAAGACCTATATGACAATAACGCTGTGTCTCTCAAAAAAGAAATCATAGAAGACCTCAGAAGATGGAAAAATCGCCCCTGCTCATGGACTGGCAGGATTAATAGAGTAAAAGTGACCATCTTGCCAAAAGGAATCTGCAAATTCAATGCAATCCCCATCAAAATTCCAACTCAATTCTTCATAGAGTTAGAAAACTCAATTCTCAAATTCATCTGTAGTAACAAAATCCCAGGATAGCTAAAACTATCCTCAACAATGAAAACAATTTTTAACAATAAAAAAAAAAAAACAGCTGGGGAAATCACCATCCCTGACCTCAAGTTTAGCACAGAATAATGATAAAACCTGCATGGTATTGGTACAGTGATAGGCATGTAAATTAATGGAGTAGAATTGAAGACCCAGAAATAAAGCCACACACTTAGGAACACTTGATCTTTGACAAAGAAGCCAAAAATATACAATGGAAAAAAGAAAGCATTTTCAATAAATGGTGCTGGTCTAACTGGCTATCTGTATGTTACAAAAATGAAAGTATATCCATATTTATCACCTTGCAAAAAGCTCAAGTCCAAGTGGATCAAGGACCTGAAAATTAAACCAGATATACTTAATCTAATAGGAGAGAAATGGGGAGCCTTGAACTCATTGGCACATGAGGAAATTTCCTAAACAGAACTCCAGTGGCTAACACTCTAAAATCAAGAATTGACAAATGGACCTCATGAAACTAGAAAGCTTCTCTAAGGCAAGGGACATAGTCAATAAAACCAATCAGAAAACTACAGATAGGGAAAAAGTCTTTACTAACCTTACATCTGTTAGAGGGCTAATATCTAATATATATGGAGAACTCAAGAAGCTAACCACCAAAAATCCAAACAATCTAATCCAAAAATGGGGTTTAGAAATAAACTGAGAATTCACAACAGAGGAATCTTGAATGGCTGAGAATCACCTAAAGAAATGCTCAAAGACCTTAGTGATCAGAGAAATGCAAATCAAAATGACAATGAGATTCCATCATACAGCGATCATAAAGGCTAAGATCAAAACCTCAGTTGGCAGCAACATCTTGGCAAGGATGTGAAGAAAGAATACTCCTTCATTGCTAGTTGAATTGCAAACTGGTACAACCACTCTAGAAATCAATCTGGATGTTCCACAGAAAATTAGAAATAGATCTACCTGAAGACCCAGCAATACCACTCTTGGGAATATAACCAAAATATTCACCATGCCACAGGGGCATGTTCATATTGGCCTTGTTTGTGATAGCCAGAAGCTGGACACAATGCAGATGTCCCACAACAGAAGAATGGAATAAAGAAATGTGGTTCATTTACACAATGGAATACTTCTCAGCTATTAATAAAAAGGACATACTGAGTTTTACAGGAAAATGTATGGAACTAGAATATATCATCCTGAGTGAGGTAACTCAGACCCAAATGGACATGCATCATGTGTACTCACTAATAAGTGGATATTAGCAAAAATTGTATAGAATACCCAAGATACAGTCCACAGAACACAAAAAGTTCAACAAGCTGAAGGACCCAAGTGAGGATACCTCAAATCCACTTGGCAGGGAAAAGAAAGCAATCACAAGTGTGGAGAGAGGGACTTGTGAGGCAAAGTGGACAGAGGGATGGGAGTGGGGAATAGGGGAACCTGTTCTGGTATTGGATTGCCCGGAGCCAGCCCCAACTGACTTGTTTCTTCTAGGTCCTTGGGGCAGCAGAGGGGGAAATAGTGTCAGCAGGGATAAGACTTTGTCTTACAGAAAATTTAGGGTTGCTGTATAATGAAAGGTTTCTAAATCTAAGTTACTAGGCTAACATAGCTGACCTTCCTTCTGTGTTCCACAGAAGCCAGAGATTGCAGTCTCAGGCATTTAACATCTCATCCTAAAACAACAGGAGATTAAGTAAAGGATTAGTTGCTAGAGCATTTTCCCTATTGTCCAGATGCCTCTTGCTTGTCAGTCTAGGGGGAAGTTAGGAGCAATAAACTTCTATTGAGCCAGGAGAAGAGAATAACACTTGCAGAAAGAAAAAACTTCTACATAAGTGAATATGCATAATCTCACATAAATTCATACATGCATCTTCATACATATTTTCACACAGTCAGCTAGACCCAGCTTGCATGCATTCTCACAATTTCATACTTACACACACACAGGCATACATTCTCACAATTACATACTTACACACACATCATATGGAGCAAAAGACCAAGCACTGATGCAGAAAGAACTCACTCATTCTGGATGAAAGATGGACTACAATATTTATTGCATCGAGAAAGAAAAAGCTTCTACCCTTTCAATGCTAAATGAATTAAATCCATGTTTGTAAGAAAAAAGACTTTGTTTCCCTTAATAAAACTAAGCCTGCCTTGTCCTTACCATGGAACCTGTCCTGTCCCATGGTAAGGAGATGCCAGCCTGCTCCTTCTGCTCTCTGCAACATCTTTTTTCCTCTGTCCCTCTGCCTCCTGAACATTGTTATTCTCTTAGTTATTTTATGTTACCTATAGTTTCTAAGTTATTCCACTCTGCATTCTCCTTCTAATCTTGTTCTCTTCTGACTAAAATCTTCTTCTCAGTTCAGTCCTTCTCTCAGCTCTGTTCCTCTCACTCAATTCTTCTGGTCTCTCTTCTCTTTGTCCTCAGCCCTTAAACGTCTTTCAGAATATATGATCACATGTTACAAAGTTCATCATAAGGTCACACAAAATACCAAGTCNTTTTCCCTATTGTCCAGATGCCTCTTGCTTGTCAGTCTAGGGGGAAGTTAGGAGCAATAAACTTCTATTGAGCCAGGAGAAGAGAATAACACTTGCAGAAAGAAAAAACTTCTACATAAGTGAATATGCATAATCTCACATAAATTCATACATGCATCTTCATACATATTTTCACACAGTCAGCTAGACCCAGCTTGCATGCATTCTCACAATTTCATACTTACACACACACAGGCATACATTCTCACAATTACATACTTACACACACATCATATGGAGCAAAAGACCAAGCACTGATGCAGAAAGAACTCACTCATTCTGGATGAAAGATGGACTACAATATTTATTGCATCGAGAAAGAAAAAGCTTCTACCCTTTCAATGCTAAATGAATTAAATCCATGTTTGTAAGAAAAAAGACTTTGTTTCCCTTAATAAAACTAAGCCTGCCTTGTCCTTACCATGGAACCTGTCCTGTCCCATGGTAAGGAGATGCCAGCCTGCTCCTTCTGCTCTCTGCAACATCTTTTTTCCTCTGTCCCTCTGCCTCCTGAACATTGTTATTCTCTTAGTTATTTTATGTTACCTATAGTTTCTAAGTTATTCCACTCTGCATTCTCCTTCTAATCTTGTTCTCTTCTGACTAAAATCTTCTTCTCAGTTCAGTCCTTCTCTCAGCTCTGTTCCTCTCACTCAATTCTTCTGGTCTCTCTTCTCTTTGTCCTCAGCCCTTAAACGTCTTTCAGAATATATGATCACATGTTACAAAGTTCATCATAAGGTCACACAAAATACCAAGTCATAAATTGAAATAGAAGTTTACAACAGAGAAGGTATACATGCATATCCATTAGGAGTAATTATCTAGCTATCATTTGTCTTCTCTACAGGTTCATAGAAAGTTTAAAACCGTAACTAAGTTATAAGTGAAGTTTTTTATAGATAACTTATCTTCTGTCCTAACACCTATAATAAATCCTAGCTCCCTTTTTATGACCTTAGGTTAATTGTTTTACAACCTCTAGGAATGTGATCTGAGTAGGAGAAGGTCTGGTTACCATCTAAGAGCATTTAACTTGTGACAATTGGGAGACTGTCAGAGTTCTCATTGCAGTTTGACTATAGAAAAGGACCTAGTAGCAGTCCCATTATAAAAGAGCTTAATAATCATAAACATAATTTTAGGAATTCTTATAGGATCATCATTAAAACTTAAGTCATCTATTTGTCTACATAGAATCACTATAAGACAGTACATCTTCATGGATCTTCAGAGATCTGCTCCAAAGTGGTGTGCTATTACTATTGATTATTATAAATGTATAATAGTAAGAACAGGAAAGGCATACAAATAGCAGGAAATCTTTCCTAAAATTAGTCTCCCACAGCCTTGCTGAATGGGGGATCACCTGTCGCAGATTATATAATAATCCGAGGCAGGCAGGCATTTCAGGATGAACATCTGCTAGTACATTAGCTTGTCCCATTATGGCTCCTGACATTGGATGACCAAAAAGGACTTAAGCCCTGAGGGCCAGCAGAAAGAATGGAAACAGGCAACCTCGGGAGGCAGGAGGTTGGGGGGACCCTCCAAAATGCACCAGAAACCTGGGAGGTTCAGGACTCAAAGGGAGAGACTTTAGATGAATTGCCTGACAGTAAAGAGAGGGAATTTACAGAGCCTACTTCCAGCAAAGACAGGGCATCAAGTGAGAGAGGTGGTTGCCACTCCACATGCAAAATTCTGACCATAATCATTGCTGTCTGAAAGAAATGCAGGGATGGAAATGGAGATGATCCTAAGAAAAAGAATGTCCAGCAACAGGCCAAAAGTGGGACCAGCTCAAGGGGAGTTCCCAAGGTCTGACACTATTACTGAGGCTATGGAGTACTCACAAATGGAACTTATCGTGACTGGCTTCTGAAAGAACCAACAAGCAGCTGAAAGAATCAGATGCAGATACTTGCACCCAACCAATGAACAGAAAGAAGCTTCTTACCCATATGATTGAATCATGGAAAAGGTGGAAAAAGCTGAGAAGGAGGGCAACCCTGTAGGAGGACCAGGAGTCCTGGACCCCCAAAATCTCTGAAACACTGGACTGCCAACCACCCAGCATACTTCTGCTGATATGTAGCTGCCAATACATACACATATACTTCCTGGTCTGTGTTCATTCAGAGAAGGTGCACCTAACCCTCAAGAAACTAGAGGCCCCAGGGAGTTTAGAGGTATGATGCAGTGGGTGTTTCGGAGGGTGGGGACATCCTCATAGAGACAGTGGTATGGGATGTGGAACAGTCAGAGGGTAGACTGGGATGGGAATACAATCAGAAGTGTAATTAATTAATTAGTTAATTAATTAATTAGTAATTTTAAAAAGAGTTTAAAAAGACTACATTTTCACAAATACTTGGCTAATGTGGTTGCCCTTGGTTTTAAAAAAGAGTAAATGAGATCTTCAGTATCCTTTCAGTTTTGTAGTACTCATATCCATATGGTAAGGATTTTCCTCAAATGAATTCTTTGTCCATGAGATGAGGCACTGCTTTCTGCCAAACATTAAGATGTGAAAAGTATACCTAGTCTAGTTTTACAAGTGTTAAAAAGAAACACCTAATTACTGTCATTTAACATTATTGTGTTGTATTTGAAATCTAAGTAGAAACTTTCAATGACATACAGCTATAGACAGTTGATTTATTTATTATATATGTTATCCAATATACAAAAATATTTTAAAATTGTTATAATGGCTAAGGCTTGTATTAGTATTTTAAATTGTAAATTCAGGGTTCTTTTAGTTAAGTTTGCATTGTCATGACAAGAATAGTGACAGCGATCTGAATGAGAAAGGGATGATTGTGTCTAATGGTTTTACAAGGTTTCTGGCCACTATGCAAAGAATAGCATAAGGGATCAGCACATGGTCTAATGAGTTTGCTGCCGCATATCTCTTTAGGTAGCAAGTAATGAAGGAGCAGGAATTGGGAACAGAGACAACTTGCCCAGACAAGTCTGCTTCTATCGCATAGGGCTGCCTCCTAAAGATTGCAAAACAGCCCCCAAATTATGCCACTAATTTGGGAGCAAATATCAAWATTTGAATCTGTGATAAACCTTCAAATTCCCATAACAATCTTCTTTAGTAATCTCTTGCAAAAATACTAAAAATACTATCTACTCGGTCTTTTTTTTTTTTTTTTTTTTTTTTCGAGACAGGGTTTCTCTGTGTAGCCCTGGCTGTCCTGGAACTCACTCTGTAGACCA
>BDUI01004173.1:85402-106949 GCA_002335545.1 Apodemus speciosus
GCGCGCGCGCGCGCGTGCCTACATCACATGCAGGAGAGTGGTCAATATCTTTCCAAACTGGAAGCAACCCACAGTTAATGCTTTTCAAAAGCTTCACAAAAGATCCAATASAGTAACTATCTAGTTAAATGACATCACATTCATGAATCTCAAAACACATTTGGRAAGGGATCATCCTAACCCAGAATATGTACCAATGCCACAGAGACTGAAGGATCTTACATTCCCACTGCAGGGGACACGGACTCCAGCTTCTCCACTCCGTGTTATTTACTTTTGTTTTTTGTTTTGTTTGTTTTGTTTTGTTTTTTAACAGGAGGCTTCCTAATGGGTGAGATGTGGCGTCTCCTTGGGTTTTGTTCTGCACCTCTTTAATGATCAGGAATGTTGAGCATCTTTGCCCGCGTCACTCATCTGCCTTCTTTGGAGAACCAGCCTTTCATGCTCTTTGCCCATTTGTTTTTTAAGCTGGCCTGTTTTACTTGCTTGCAAACCTTCTCTCTATTCCAGTGTCAGATATGTGATTTGTCAATGTGTTCTCATGTTCTGTGCATTGTCTCTGCTGATACTGTCTCTGCTGACAGCATCTCCAAGGCATGCACAGGGCTTTTTAATTTTCATGAAGTCCACTTTGTTTTTATCTAGTTTCTGTATATTTTGTCCCTGTGGAATCCAACAGCATGAACTTCTGTTCCATACTTCCTGGCTGCTTTCAGGTCTCACATTATCAAGTCCCTGATTCTCTTGAGTCAATATTTTTTTTGGTTAGATGAGGGTTCCACTCCCCCCCCCCCATGTTTGTGTATAGAAACCTTATTTCCCATCACCATCAGTTCAAAAGACATCTCCTCTCGCTGCTGACTAGTCTTAGTACCACTTTTCAAAATCACTAGACCMTTTGGAAGGGTTTGGCCTTTTAAATTTACAAACAAAATTGTTATATGTGGCAATTCTATTTAGAGATATTTAGACAAGAAAYATTGAAAGCAGAGTCTTGAAGAGATATTTGCACATTCGCATTGTAGCATTACCACAACAGTTAAAGCATGGAATTGCCCCAAGTATGCACTAGAGGTGCCCCAAGTATGAGCTAACGGGTGGATCAGTGAAATGTGTGAAATCCACAAAAAGGAATGTTAACCTTGAAAAGAAAATTCTTATATATGCTACAGCCTTGAGGACTTTACACTAAGTGAGAGAAARCAGTCACCAAACGATAAATGTATGGTTTCCCTTATACAGGGTAGTTAAAAGGATCTAAAATCGTAGAAGCAAAATGGGAGTCATCAGAGGCCCAAAGGAGAATGGAGAAGTGTTGTGAGACAGGTACAGTTTCACTTTTGTTGTGCATATAYGAACACCATCCACTTATGCACTCGAAATGGAGGCATAGCAAATTTTGTGTTAAATATAGTTGCCCCGATAATAAATTAAAAAAATTAAAAGTCATATATATATATTAAGCGCTTACATTTGTATTTAAGGTGAAAACTAACCAACTGTGCCAGGAAAAAAGAATAGTAGTTACCTTTGAGGAAAACTGTGGGCAAACTCACAAGAGTCACTGGTTGGATGTGTGGTCAGATGGCTTTATCTCAGGGATCCAGAGGGAGACTCAGGGTGCAAAGCATGTAAGTGAACTGAGGAGAGGGTCCTTTGTGGTCTTTGATAAAAGCGTGTGTACATCAGGAATCTGATTGGTTACTGGTGTCAGCCAGGATAATAGCTTGGCTGTCACCATCTCATTATCCCTGGCCCCAGCCTTCAGGCTCTGGACCACCACCAAAAAGCAACCCRCCTCTTGAACAGTATGCATCAAGTCCTTTCACTGGCGTTTATACAGGGCACATGATAATGGGATCTCTCTTGGAGCCCATGAATGAAGACAAGTTCCTCAAGGGAGGGATAGGTAGTTTGTCCTCAGTTTGATTCTTATTGCCTGCCATACAAACTCTTTTTCATAGCAGCCTCGTAACAAGACAGGTTAATAAAAAATAAATAAATAAAAAGGCATTCATTCAACTGTGCTTAACTTCTTCCATGTACTCAGCTTTTTTTTTTTTTTTTTTTTTTTTTGTAATTAGCAACTTTTTGACCAGTCAGCTGGTTGGTCGATTCATTGATTTGTTAGTCGGAAGCTGCCACCTTTCCCCTCCCCCTCCCCCTTCACCTTTGTAAGACCATCTGGTTTAATGGAAAGGAAAAGAAAACTTGAAATTAAGTAAACGGCGTCAGGGCCCGCTCGGAAGCAGATATGCTAGGGGCTGTTCTTGTAACCGGAGAGACATAAATACACATTAGGGGGAGGGGAAATTCAAAACAGACCAGGGAAAGAAAGCATGTCTGAGGCAGTGAAAAAAAAMCCCRTAAACTCAGAACTTGCCACTTGGAGGCAGAGGCCGTCCGTCAGGCTGTGACCCTGATAAATCAGGTTTCATTGGCTGTTATTGTTTGAACGACATGAGCTGTCATAAGCCCACAGATCTCATCCATTCTTGGCAGCACAATTTACTTTTTGCGGGGGTGAGGATTAGGGTTAGGGTGCCTTCTTTCACTGTTTGTCATCTTGAGCTTTTGGGGGGTGTCACCTTTCTTCTAAGTGAGCCTGTCTCCACTCCAATGTCACATTTTTCTGCTAAAAAAAAAAAAAAATCAAGACATTTAAGAAACAAAATTTCTGATTCTTACTTTTCTCTAGGACTGCCACGGCCACTTAAATTGACCAAAAAGGTCTGGCTTTCATCTTAAAGACAATGTTAGCACACAGATGGTTATTTTGAGTTCAGGAAAGTGAATTCTTTTGCTCATGGCATCTTGTGGCCGTGCACCTCAAAGTCCCTTTAACTGATCTAGGAGGCAAGGCAGGTCTGTAAGCTGTGCTTCAAGAAACTCCAAGGATTCTGAGACTAGTTAGCATTTTACAAAGGAAAATTTACACATTTTTCCTGGGATTCCCAGCAATGGCTAACTCCAGACTAGAGAGAGAGGATATAAGGGCAAAAACCCGGAGCCTGGCTGCCACACCACTCCCAAGAAGATAAAACACAGGAAGAAGAGATTGAAAGGGATTCTCCAACATCAGGATCAATCTTCATACTGTTCTATGTTTTTTGATATAGGGTCTCATTTAACTCAGGCTGGCCYCGAACTCCTAATCCTCCTACTCCTGCCTTCCAAGTGCTGGGATTACAAGCGTGCACCACCACACCCTAGGCCTGTACAAATCCCCCAACTTTGTGCGGTTGCCAGGCACCACARTGTGTTCCACCTGCTTTGTCCTCTGTTCCCATCTGGAGCACACCGGCTGCTTCCTGCTCTTAATCAACTCCCAGAGAGAGCGAGCGAGCCAGTTAAGTTTGTCTTGCTGTGGTTGAACTGGGCTTACAGTCCCTGCTCYCTGAACAAGGAAGGCCCTTGCCTCCATGTGCGATGCCATTGGACAGGAGAGAGGCTTGTGTGTTTAGACTTCTTGGAAGTCTACTACACCACGCAAGTACCTGGGCTCCATTCCCCTGAATTATTGGGTCCCGTTGTCACAGTATGAGAGACCGGTGACAAAGTGGGCAGCGGGTTGGGAAAGTGTCCTCAGCTAGCTTCTGGTGCTAAAGAAAGGCTTTTGTAGGATGAAGTCACCATTAACACTCAAGTGCTAGTAGTACTCTGCAGGACGTAACTGAAGGAACAAGCAGGGGCCCCATGATAAATGGTATAAAACGTGGTCCCTGCCTGCAGGCAGCACAGTCTCCTATTGTCAGGTAGACAAACCCAGACCTGCCGCGCTGTCTTTGGCTGCTAGGCCAAAGGTTTGCAATTCCCTGTCTAAGTGGCTTTCTGAACAGACCCACTGCGCCCCTTTCCCTCCATGTGACTTTAGATGGTGCTTGGATCTATCCCCCAAAGCCAAACTTTGCCTACCTGTGACTTCGGACATCTATTTTGCCCTCTCTGAGCCTCAGAAGCCTTCATTTGTAAAATGGAGATAATGTCCACACAAGGAACTCGGTGTGTGAGGCTTAGGTGACTGTATCACGGGCATTTGCTTCTCTCTCTGGCATACTTGAAGAAAGCCACCTCTATGATCAAGGTCACAGTAAATGTAGCCTGGGCACCTAAGTCATGTCAGAAAGCTCTGGGCGTCACTTTGCACACACATGTTCCCCTTCTCCTAGCCCACTCCTGGGTTTCATCTCAAAGCCCAGCAGTTTCTCTGGTTCTCAATCCCATATTTGCTCCTGTGAGTTACAGATCCAGCTTCTCAGGCTTAAAACGAAGGTTCTCAGACCTCTTTAGAGCACTTGGCCCACTTCTCTCAAGAGGCATCTAGACTTCACTTACTGCCCCATACCTGGGTTCCCAGTGGCTTAGGGTGTCAACATAAAACACAAAGCCCACTCAAATCTTGGGGGAGGTGAGGACTCTGCCCACGGGGGCCTTGATGAAGTCTAATCAGAGGTCAAAGAGTCTTAGATGCTCTTTTCTTTTTTCAAAACTATAATGTCCCCCTAAGTCCCATCTTACCAGGCTTAGCAAATATACTCCCTTCTCAAAGAAGCCATATAGATTCAGAGTAATAAGCTCAGGCACCCCTCCCCCATTATCTTAGGAAATATTCCATTTGTTATCATTTTTACTTGTGTGCTTAATGTTCTGTTCTGTTTTTCTTCCCTTATTTTTATTAGGCTGTGTATAAGAGACGTTCCAAAAGAAGTGGAGGAGGTTGGGGGAAGGATTCTGCATCCCTTTCCTTTTAGGGCAGGAGTCAAAAGTTGCTCATGTAGGGAGAGACATTTTCTTCAGTGGTGTAGCCATTAGTAAGTTGCCCACGTTTCTGTAGATAAGCCCTCATTAACATTCCTGTATGTAACCCTAGTTAAACACATTGATTCATTAAAGAAAAAAACCTGTCACTATCTTCTCAGTCACATGACCAAATGCAACTAGCTCTACGGTATTCTGGAAAACGTGCTCTTTATGCATTTATGCAGCATATATGAAACTTCAAGAGCTTTCATCGTGATGGGTTGTTGTGGATTTTGAGGAACAACTAATGGACTCCCTTTGATTGTAAGTAGCATTGTTGAAYCTTCAAGCACTCAGGCATTGGCATGAGTGTTTGGTCTGTGGAGATCTGGTGGTGGCTTAGGTTAGATGGTTGGGTAAAGCTTTAGAGAAGTGGACAGGTGTGAGGTGTGAGTTGGAGGTAGATCAACAGGACCTATCAACAGATAACCACACAGGCACCTGTGGTGGAACAGCGAAGCACGCCCCAAGTCATACCAGCGGGAGCTTTCTTCCTATCTTATTTACCTTCCCTGGCATTTAGTCTTAACTGCCCAGCTAAGTCTTAACCCACTCAGGTTGGAAATCAATGTAGGTAAATCCGATTCGAATCTCTTTTGTATCATCATTTAACCAGCCGAAGAAACCAGAGTGGCAATCTTCTCTGTAAGCTGGCAGTGGGCTGAGAGTCTAAGTGCCAGGCACAGTTCCCGAGACATCTCAGGGAGTCATAAACTGTAGTTCCTCCGCTGCTGGCCCCTTTCCTTTGCCAGACAGACCTGTTATCCATCACTGTTTGGTAGGAGAAGAATATGCGAGTCAGGTTATCTGGAAAAGAATCATGGTTTCTAAGAGACAGACAGCTGGCACCTGCCAACCCTCTGCCCATTGATTCCACTGTCTTGGGTGGCACCCTCCCTTYGCTATCTTTTCCCCAGGAAATATGTTCTTCTTCCTGGATTAGACAGGGCATGTGTTCATGGCTTATCTTCAGAAGCCCAGTGCAAGTGTCATCTCTTCTCTGAGACATTTCTGAGCCTCCACCCTCGAAGGCTGGAAGAAAGAGCCCCTTCCTCTCCCATCCCCACGCTTCCTGCTCCTGCTTCTGCTGCAGCTTGACAGGCAGCAAGAGGGCAACGTTGACCAGTCCAGCCCCTCAGACCCAGGATGTGCCATGCAGGTTTTCTGGAAAAAAACAAATCCATAAGGAGTTAGGGTGTCGCTGAGGCCAGCCAGGTCCTTGGATGCTGACCATACACAGCTTCTTCTCTACATTTTATATAAGTTAGGAACCCCACGCTGGGTCTCACGTGTCCTACTGGCATTTCTCCTTCAGGGTATCTTATCCCTAAAGACTCTTTTCTGTTTTCAGAAGAGGAGAGTGAAGGTTTACTCTATCTTATGATTTCTAAACCCTACACCTCTTTAAGGAGAGGATTTTGACAATATGCTCAAAAGCTTTTCCTCCAATTCATCTGCATCGTTTTCTTTTCACCAAGGCACAGAGGCAACAAGACCCAACTATGGAAGAGTGGGGGAGCTCAAGGCAGCAAAGGGGCTGTGTGGGGGCTTGGTGGGGGGCCTCACATCTCACTATCCTGTAGTCCCTTCTCCATGCTTGCCTTTCTCCTTAGTCTGAGGGCTCCTACACAGGTTCAAAGTGCATAACTCTGTTCACTTTCAACTCCACAGTTTGGGGAGATGCTTATTCAGTGAATGGACCTAAATACAGAAGAGCTGCTTAGCTACATGTGTAAGAACCTCGCAGAATTATCTCCATGAATACTTTTTAACACAAAGATATTTAAAACTTCTATTAACAAGTGTTGGCAGCTGGACTTTTTTTTTTTTTTTTTTGAAACCAAGTTCTTTAAAGATCTCAACTTGACCACGTGTAAACATAATGTAAAAAAAACAAAAACAAAAAAAAAACCAAACCTTTAAAAGGTGTATTGAGAAAATCAGGTATTAAATATACAAACATGTTTGTTGTATCAAAAAGAGACGTGTCTAAGCAAAAGTAATGAAAACCCCAAGCTGTCTAGATAGTGTAGATTGTTCTGGCTTATCAGGCCAATTTTCAATCTCTCAGCTGGTGGATCAGCTGCTTGTGTCTCTTTGGGCATCTTTTGGGTTGGGCTGCTCTGGGCATCTGGGTTGGTACCTGMAGTGAGGCTGACTGTGAGGTGGCAGCTGACCTTGAGTCTCCTTTTGGTTTCACTGTCCTCTCAGCTGGCCTCCTCTCTAAATAGGGGGACCTATGTAGAATCAGTCTGTACCTTCACGCATATCCTGTCCCTTTGCGYCTATAATCTCTTCTACCCTTGTTGTTAGTACCTCCCTCCCTTCTGTCTAGCCCAGGAGAGTTGAAACACTGTGGTCAATACCCAGACAGTCTCCACATGCAGCAAGGGGGAAATGTTTGCCTGCAGTCAGTTATTTTGGGGCCAGGCCTTGGGGTGTATTCTTGAGTCCCTCATTTTTTCCCCTACCTTCACTGTTGTGGTAAATGCACTAGTAATTGCATGGTGGACCCAAATGATGCAGATGCCTTACTTAAGCAGTGGTTATGGTGGGTCCACAGCATACTTAGTGCCTTGACTGTGAACTCTACCAGCGCCTGTCCCATCTGCTGCCTCCGCCCAACACCAAAAACTACCAAAAACTCCACTGTCTCCCACATTGTGCAGTCAAAGGACCGGAGTCATTCTTCTTCGTGGTAGTCTGGTGTACAAATACACCTTTGCTGATGTCATTCCTCTTAGGGAAATCATTTCTTCGTCTAATTACTTTGCTGTCTTATGGATCTCCATCTGGCTGCCCACCGTTGCTCTGCCTCTGAAGGCTGATGTGGGAGCTGCAGTCCCTCCTGGGGTCCGATGTAGACCTGGTCTCCAGTCAGAGGACAAGCTCTCTCATTTTGTGCTTCATGAAGCCCAGAGAATTAAGAGACTTACTGTATCTAAAAGTATAGCTGATACTTAATCCAACTCTTGCATATTTTAAGATCCACACTAACTCCACTGGATCAAAAAACAGGAAAAAAAAAGAATTTATAAGGGTTTGTGCTGTTATCAGAACCTTGGATCCATTGGCTTGCCCAGCTATTGTACTAAATAAATCCCTTCCTCAGACATCTGGAAGGTTGAGGAGGGAGAATAAGAAAGGGTTTTAATGCTGCATGCTGCTGCTTCTGGGTCATGGTGGCTGAGAGGAGACTTTGCCACTTTGCAAAGAATTCCCCAGAATTTTAGTATCTTAACATTATTGTGGACCTAAAAGAGCTTTTGTTTAAGTGGGCTGTGCTTTATTGATTTTTGCAATGGAAATTTTAAATTTTAAAATAAAAATTGGGGGGGGGTCAGGTGTCTGGAGAGATGGCTTGGAGGTTAGTGGTGTTTTCTGTTCTGATAGAGGGCCCAAATTTGTTTCCCAGCACTCATGTCAGACATCTCATAACCACCTGCGACTCCAGTTACAAATCTAACGACCTTGACAATCTCCTTTGGCTTCCAGGCATCTGTATGCACATCAGCATGCACACACACATACACACATGTCCCCGTGCACACACAGATACTTTAAAAATAATTTTAAAATGTAACATTCTTTTAAAATGAAGATGTGGAGACCAGTATTGGTTTTTTGCTTCTTGACTTTTTAAATACAGAAGACAGAGTCTTCAGTCTGCCTCTGTATTTCTTTTACTCAGAGAAGCCTTGGCCTAAAATATGTGCAGATTATCTATCTTCACACAGCCATGTAGCTGCAAGAGATCCAGAGAGGTACTTTAATAAATAGCCTTTTCAAGAAACCTAAGAAGTCCTGTGATTTATTTTTAAAAAGCTAGTGGAATTTACCTAAATATTAATTGCAAAAAAATTGCAATGTGAAATTTGAACATTATTGTAATGTTCATGTTCAGTCATACATTGTGCCATCATACACCTTAATCTATCCTGGCTGAGCTACCAGGGAGAGTTCTAGGAACTTAGTTTACTCAGCTTCCCTAAGTATAATCCCGTATCTTCATGCAGTAATAGTTTCTTTAAAAGGCACACTTATAATACCACTGATAAGAGGCAGAAACATCTTTAAGCACTGGAAAGCTGCCATGTACATAGTAGCAATGAATTTTTTTTCTCAAAATACTAATTTTCAGTTGACAGCTCAGATGTTGTCATTGGCAACAAACTATGTCATTTGCTGTCCTGGATAGAATAGGCTCACTTTGTTCATTTCTTAAGGAAGTGTCTCCCGAGTCCCTATGTGAATAACTAATTCGTCAGCTACAAAGTTCTCAGAGAAACTCATATTACATGGGGAAGAAAAGAATAGATAATAAGCTTGTAACTCAAATGTCCCAGAAGCCTTTTCTTTCCTCAATACGCCACCTTGTTTCCGAAGGTCATAGACATAGCTTTTTGTGTACTTTCCACTTAGTCACACACTAGTGTGACCATCTCCCCCCTCCAACCCCCACCCCCTGCTGTGGGTATGTGGGAACTGTGACCAAGCAGTGCAACTAGCACAGGTTAGCACTGCTACCTTGAATCATGCTGAATCAGTCTTACTCATCTAGACTTTTGGGCCATGAGTTAAAATTTCAGTACAACCAGAGGGTTAAGAAGGTTTTAACATCAGAGAAAGAATGTAGTCCTTGCGTGTCCCCTGAAATGATCTCACAACCACTAACCACAGCTGTTATCGGTGATGGGAATTCTGGGTAAACTAACAGAAAAGGCCAGTTATGGTCAACAGGAGAGATTTGTTTTTCACCCTAACCCTTCTCAGTTGTGTTTTCTGTTAAAAAGAAACAATGTCTTCTATACAGAACCATTGGAGACAAAACCATGGTGCTTTTGTGTATAAATCTCAGGGTAAATTAAAGAACCTTGACAATTCTTTTCGGGTTTGAGGATACTCCTGGGAGAAGAGAAAAGCTTAAGTGTCCAGTCATATTGCCCAGATGGCCAACTACTCTGCACACAAAACTCATTGTAGAAGGGATTTTRCCCCACAGCACCCGCACCCCACCCCCCACCCCCACCCAAGCTGCCTTCCCCTTTCTTTGCTTTGTCACATCACAGAGCTCCAACGAGGCTCTGTTCCGCAAGGCCGTGTGTTCAGCTTTGGCCATGTGCAATCAAACCTCCTCCACGTTCCAAGACAGCCACAGAGCAGACACCATTCCACCACTAGGTGAAGGGCATCTGACACAGAAGCCCTACTTTAACAAAAGGAAAATGTGATGAATTGGACCTCAGCAAATTGAAGCTTTTGCTCAATGAAAAGGGTCCTGTGAAGATCCTGTAGACCAGGAGAAAATAGATTTGAAGGTTACATACTTCAAATACTGAGGATTCTCATCCAGAAAATGTGAAGAATCCTTACAAATGATCTATGAAAAGCCATAGGAAATACAAAACAGAAAGCTAGCAAAGGCATGAGGGACATAGGATGCATTTGTATTGTTTCTTATATTGTGTGTGAGTCTACATCTGGACATTATAAGTACATCCTAAATATGTCAGCATGTTGACAATATCATAACCCTGGCCCTAACTTAACTTCCAAGATATTTCCTTTACACCAAGAATAAATCCAAACTACTGCTTGTATCTTCTCAATCCCACATTAGACCCGTATTGAATTTGCTATTTTGCCACTTTCTTTCCTACTTCTTAGAACTTTCTTTGGCGTTCTTTGAATATCCCAGCCTTTCCCGACCACAGAGGCCTGTGGATTTGAACTCTTCCCTGATGCGGCTTTTTCCAATCCCTTTACACCACCCTTGTCCTTTCCAGTGTTCCCTGTTTCCTCACCGAGCAAATCTGTACAGGAAGGAAAGATCTGGGCTTCACTTCCCTCTCACACATCATTCTGGCCCCTAAGATTTGAGTAAGCCGAGTGTCCTCATTAAGCCTCCAGTTATCCAAAATAATCATTGCCTGAAGGATCCCGGAC
Source organism: Apodemus speciosus (assembly GCA_002335545.1). Taxonomy (NCBI): domain Eukaryota; kingdom Metazoa; phylum Chordata; class Mammalia; order Rodentia; family Muridae; genus Apodemus; species Apodemus speciosus. The sequence goes on from BDUI01004173.1 coordinate 96,149, forward strand.
AGCTTAAGATATCAATATCTCTGTTAAATCTGATTGTCATTTCAGTTCATGCTACCCCCATCCAGCCCACACCCTCAAGCCACGAACCTGGATGAATCCGCCCCAGCACCTCTCATTTTTAGTTCTCCCCGAGCCCAAGTGGTTGCCAAGTCTTGGCTAACCAACTAATAAGTTCCCCCACGGAGCTTAACTGCTAGTCCTCTTCCCCACGTGTTGTATTCTGGCCAGCTATCGACGTGCCCTCTTTAATTGGCTTTTGCCACACATCATCCATATGCCTGGTGTAGTATTTCTACTACACAAATCTGATTCTATCAGCCAGTCCCTTTCCTGAAAGCTTTAAATGATCCCACCATGTTTTCTAGATGGAGAGCACATTCCTCCACCTGGCCCTCGCCTATCTCTTGAACCATTGCTTTCCCATCTCTAGTACATCTCAGAAGTTCTGGCCATATGCGAGAGCAAAGCACTCAGCCACACCCCGACTTTGCCCATGCTGTGCCGCACATCTGGATGTCCTTCTCTGCCGCTGGGTGTCTTTCAGGGTTCAGCTTAGCATCATTGCCAGGAGAACATCCCTGACTTCCAATCTGTTTGGTGCCTCCTCTCTGGGCTTCCACAGTCATTCACGTCAGGTTTAGAAATGCTCAGCAATAACACATAGTAGGCACCACTATATTTAGCAAGTGAGTGACTTAGGTTGGGCATTAATAAGATGCCAAGCCTACACATCCCTCGGTAAACTGTGATGGGTTGTGGAAGTGACAGTAGGATTTCATTTGTCTTCTCTCCATCTCTAACTTAAAGATGTTTTGTTATCTTCCGGAGATAATCTGTATCCGTCCTTCCAGGGGCTTAGAAATCACCCATCTTCAAAGTTCTTCCAGCTCAGTGTGTGATCTTGGACGGCGAATGAAGTTTAAATTCAGAGCGTCTTTAAATTGCAGATCTGTTACACACCTAGTTGTTCAATAGCCTTGAGGTCTGATTTTAATGGGGAAYGTTAATGGGACCTCCACAAAGGGTTGTTGTGAGGATTCCATAAATTCATGCAGAAAAAAAGAAAAAACAAACTTAGAATGGGGCCTGGCGTGTGGTAAGCACCCACTAAATATTTGTCTAACTCCACCTGGTGATTTGGGCACCAGGCAGGAAGGCAACAAGGAAAGAAATGAAAAGATGGAGCAAGAGGCCCTGGGCAAGTCAAGATGGATGGGGGCAGGGGTTGGGAGAGGGGTTTGATTAAAAACCCTGTTACTCCTCTTATAGAGCGCATGGAGCAGGCAAGGAGTTGGGGAGAGAAGCAGGCGGCGGTAGCAAGACGGTAGGCTGGAGTCTGGTGCTTTAACCAAGCAGGACAGCTAAGGCCTCTGGGTCCTGATAGATAAACCCATTCCACAGATGGGTCTACAGACAGCCAGTTACTTTCCAGACTTAAGTGAAGAGCTAGGCCATCCTGACAAGTTCCTGTTTGAAGGTCTTTTTTGCCCTTCCCCTATAGCATTGCATTATAAGCACTGGGCCGCTGCTCGTTACAGGTTGTGATGAAGACTGAACCCGAGGGAGAAGGTTGAATTGAAACCTAAACAGGTTTATCTGTATATTGCAAAGAGCTTGTGGCTTTGGGCTCCAAGTGGCTTGGTTGGACTGATTGGATGGTGCTGGCTGCCTCACTGAACTTTTCTGGCCTTCAATTTTCTCATCTGTAAAATGGAGATAAACTACCAACTTCAAAGAAACTTCAGTGCAGTAACAAAATAAGAACAAGTACAACAAATAAACCACCCGAACCCCAGCTTCTCGTTTATCCAGCGTGCTCCATTGTCTTCTATTCTTAGTACTTATGGTACTTATGGCAAAATTATAAAATTCATTTATTTGTTAAAAAATGAATCTCATAAAAGCAGGGCTTTTGTCTGGCATCTTGATAAACACTATAATAATCTAAGCATATAGTACCTGTAGGTACTATATAAAATAATTCACATTCTTTTATAAATGATAAAAGAATAAATTCCACTCATTCGTTTCTTCATTATAATATAGAAAATATTGACAATGGGATTGCATCAGTTATCTCTTGCTGCGTAACAAATTACCCCAACACTTAGTGTTTTGCAGTAGAAACTTCCAAGGAGGGTTTTTTTTTTGGGGGGGGGGGGAGTGTTCAGCAGGGAAGTTCTGACTAGGGCCTCCTGATTCTAGTTTGTCGAGATTTGGCTGATTCTATAGGATCTGTTTCCAAGGTGATTTTCACTCACAAGACTGCATTGCTGCCAAGGTAGGTTTTTGCTATGTAGACCATTGATGAGACAGCCTTGACTCTTTCTGATGTGGCATCTGGCTTCCCTTGGAATAGGTAAGTCAGAGGGTCATGAACAAATCTTGCAATGCCTTAAAGATCTAATCTTTTACCACATAACAGAGTTGCCTGGCATCACATCTCTCAAAGACCAATTTCAACCCAGGAAGAAATAAAACTATATAAGGACATGGATAGAGGTAAGTGAAGATAATTGGGAGCTATGTTGCGGAGACCAAGGGGCTAGTTTGTCTGTCAGTGTGACAACAGGCGTGTGTGGTCAGCCTGCAAACACCAGGCCCAGGTTGAATCGTGAATGTGTGTGAATGTGAAGGTGGCATTCCCCTGGAAAAGGTACGCCACACAAGTGCATTGAGGGTGTCCTGTAAAAGCTGGTCAAAAACAAACCAAACAAACCCAAATCAAAACACAGGTAAGAGTTCCTGAAGTGGGAAGTGGGTGACTTGAGAGATTTAGTTTCCAAGTGTGACTTGACAGAAAACCGTGTGAGAGGTGTGGCAGAGGAGCTCCAGAAAAAAAGGAGGGTGGACAATCCCAGAGGAAGATGGGGGGGGGGGCCCGCGGCCGAGCCAGGGAAGGATGCACAGCGGAAAGTGATTCTCAGTGAGGTGTCCACTTCTGTTTTATGTATGTCAGTCCCCCCATGAGTGTCTGCACCATGGGGATAATAACCGAGGTTAAAGGGTGAAAGAAAGCATGCAATGTGAGTTTTGTCATCTTCCAGTTAGTTTCAGTGTGTTCAGTGCCCCCCCCCCCATGTTGGGGACAAAAGCAGCTTCTTGCTCCATGCCAAGGATGGAGGACCAGCACCTAAGCTGCAATGGTTACCAGCGGGCRTGACCCAAGCATGCACCAAGCTACTGTGATGCAAACAAAAGTAGGAACGTTGAGCAGGGCACAGAGCAAGGGCTCTGGAGGCCAAAGGAGGACCCTGTCACTGCTGTTTAGTGTCAGCACATCTATACATAGTTAAACTTAAGAGAACAGAAGAGGATGATATGATCCATTGTTTACAAAGAAACAAATATTTATAAAGANGGGGGGGGGGGCCCGCGGCCGAGCCAGGGAAGGATGCACAGCGGAAAGTGATTCTCAGTGAGGTGTCCACTTCTGTTTTATGTATGTCAGTCCCCCCATGAGTGTCTGCACCATGGGGATAATAACCGAGGTTAAAGGGTGAAAGAAAGCATGCAATGTGAGTTTTGTCATCTTCCAGTTAGTTTCAGTGTGTTCAGTGCCCCCCCCCCATGTTGGGGACAAAAGCAGCTTCTTGCTCCATGCCAAGGATGGAGGACCAGCACCTAAGCTGCAATGGTTACCAGCGGGCRTGACCCAAGCATGCACCAAGCTACTGTGATGCAAACAAAAGTAGGAACGTTGAGCAGGGCACAGAGCAAGGGCTCTGGAGGCCAAAGGAGGACCCTGTCACTGCTGTTTAGTGTCAGCACATCTATACATAGTTAAACTTAAGAGAACAGAAGAGGATGATATGATCCATTGTTTACAAAGAAACAAATATTTATAAAGAYGGACTCGGGGTCTCTTTTCAACTCCCTTTCTCATCTCTTGTGAAACTCAAGAGGCTAATGTCTATCCAGATGAAATGAGGTGGGCCACATYGGGGTGGATGCTAACTGTAGTAGGAGTCGCTGCCTGGGACCGAGAGGCCTCTCCAGCTTATCCCCTGAAGCAATGTCAGGCCTTAGGACATTTCTGAGCCACAGGCTAATTAAGTGGAAGAGGGAAAATACAGGTCATGAAGTGTGTGCCACACGTGCCTGGAGACAGCCAGGGTTGACATTGTTACTCAGTAGGAGTGCTTTTCCCAAGGCATACTCTTGCAGCCTTATTTCTGAGGGAATGAACACATGTCTCTCATAATCCTCTCTGGTACCTATTGCCCAGGGAGCTGAGTGAAGCAGCCAGGAATTGCCTCATTTTAACAGGGAAGAACTCAGAAACCAGAGGCAGTCGCAGACTTCCCCAAGCAATGAATTCAGGCCTTTCTCCCACGAAAGGTGGGGACAGAGAAAGGCTTCAGGAGGGGTGGACTCGTAGTCAACCACCAAAGGCCAAGCTAAGGATGCAGAGCCTCTATGGACAGCCTCTAGAATTGGAGCCAGCCAGGACTGAAGCATCCCCACCCTAGTCAGGCGACAGAGTCCAAAGGGCAGCAGCCGTTTGCTCCTCCCCCAACCTTTTCTGTGTGTTCTCTCCGTTGTCCGAGGCTCCACAGCTTTGCCGTTCCATAGTCACGTCCAAAGGCATTAGCCAGGCACCCGCAGACTCCCCCATTCTGATGAGGCAGGTCAACGTAACACCCAGTCATCATCACCTACACCACTGAGGCAGGGAGAACGCCCTCTCCAGGAAGGCAGCATCAATTAATCAGCTTACAAACATCTCAAGAGGGCTATTGAGTCCATGCAAAAAGGAGTGAGGTCTGGTCTGGTCTGTGTCCTCGTCCCGATTGACAAAGTAAGGGGACAGAATAGGGTCCCACTTGAGCAAAGCCCAAGGGAGACAGAGGCCAGCTCTTCAGGGGGTAGGTGAGAGGTGGCCCACAAAGACTTGGCGGGAAGACATACTTTCAAGTGAGCCTTGAGTTGTATCTATCCGGTGGAATGGGTGGAGAAAAGACATCTTAGGGAAAGAAACAACTTGCAAAGACAGAGCAGTGTGACACGCCCACCTCCTCCAAGGCCTCTGTGAGGACCTGCAGGCAGCTACACAAGGATTAAGCCCTACAGAGTGATGTGGAAGAGGAGATTGATAAGTCTGGGCARAGAGGGAAATTCTGGGTCAGAAAAAGACCATGGTGAAGGTATGGGTGGAGCTTGCCCTCCAAATCAGGATTAAAGAGTCACTGAAAGAAGCCAGGTGGCAATGTTGACACATCCTCATAATGGCAGTGGGGTCCCAGGCAAGATACTTAACCTCTCTGCGCCTCTGCTTCCAAATCTGTCATGAGGATAAGAGCATCTTCTTTTCTCGGAGGGGCTGACTGCTATGTTAGCCAGGACTGTGTTAACAAGAAGCTGGCATCACAAGCACATTTGAGAAGGAACCATCTAGTTTCTAGGGCAAGGAAAGGAGGTGACTGCGAGGGCCCAGGTGCCAGGTGATRGTGGCCCCATGGGAAGCCCTGGGAAAACATTAAGCAGGATCTGTTTGGAGAGACCCAAGAGCCTTCAGAACAGCAAGTGGGAGTGGTGAGGGAGGAGGGGGGGGTCTGAGAGCGTCGAGAGATGACATAGGAGTCCCAGATAGTCATCTATAAAGACGTGGGGTTTACACAGCCAGGGAAATGCACCAGGGGACAGAAGCAGCCTCAGAGGACAGCTGGCAATGGAGACCAGAGCAGAGAGGACAGCCTAGCCATTGCAGTCCCTGAGAAGATCTTGTCAGAATGTAGACGCACTGGGCAGAGGTCTCTCCTCACAAGCAGAGTAGGAAACAGTTCTCAAGTTCTTGGACGTAGCTGCCATTAACAACAGCAGGTTCTCTTAGAAATTAAGCTCCTTTTCCACCACAGCCTCAAAAGCGGTTGAAAAGTCAAAAGAATAGTAAGATCCCACGACTGAAGACAATTTTCCAGCTATCCTCATTGTTTTGAACAAGACCTCTTTCACATTGGAAATGGAAAACTATGCTATTGCCGGCATACCAAGGTCTTTACCCCTCCCCAACGACCTCCTTCCGCTCTCCTGCCTGACCTCCAGCGGGAACACCAAACCCTCTTCTCTCTTCTCTTCCTCACTGGCACCAGCTCGTCCTGGAACTTGCAAGTCTTTCTCAATTACGATTCAGAACAAGAGCGATGAGATGTGATTCTTGTCTCATTTCTGACCTGACCTTTTGGGGGCTTTTTTTTTTGTAATAATGCTCCACCTGGATGCATCCCACCCTCTATCAGAGAGAGCATTGTGGGCACTTCCTGGAAGGCTGTGGAGAAGAGAGCACAGCCATAATTAAGGAGTCACTTTTTCCTGTCCACATAACAGATTACCATGCCATAGAAGAGAACAGAAGCCCAACCCTGAATGGAGAGGCTCTTGCCTGCTGTTGGATACCCTAAGTCTCCAACCAGTGGAGGAAGTCTTTCCCTGTAAGCTCTTAAGGACAGCAGTCTGCTTTTGGTTGGGTGAGCAGAAGCTGCTTACTGTTTGCTTTGGAGGCAGTGCTATCTGAAATTGTGTGGGAAAGCTATGGGCAAAATAAACTCTGGCCTGTTACGACCCTTTTCTATGAAATAAGTTCCTAGGAATGACCCTCCTGATTAAAGTGAATGGTCCCACAGTGATCTTAGTTGCACGAGCCTCTGGCACAATTGCCTTGTCACTCTCTCTTGCCTTGCATGGCAATTTTCAGGTCTCATCCTCTATGTGACATCCATAACATCTGGGGTCAGATTAACCCTTGATGTGGGCGGGGGAGAGGGCGGCTGGCTGTCGAATGCATTGTAGGATGTGTGGTTGCACCTTGTGTCTGTACCTACAAAATGTCAGAGGCAGTCTTCTCCCCTTCAGTTGTGACCATTCCAAATGTCTCTTAAAGATTGCCAGATGTCCTTTGGAGGGGTGTGCATGTTCGTGCAGACGGGGAACTCTTGGGGGAGGGAGGGGGGAGATGGCTGTCTAGTTTCGGCTCTTTATTCTTCTCTAATGTTTTGCAGAGTGCTTGGCATAGGGCCCAGGTGTTCAGTGGGGCACAAGAATGTGAACTACCCTCTGTGTGGGAGTGGGCATTAAAAACTTCTCTAGATGGTCACGGTATGGGAACTCCCTCCATAATGGTTTCCTCTTTTCTTCTAGGTCACATTCAAGTTGTGGAGCAAGCTCTGCTGCTTCTCTACCTCTGGGGAGACTTTGCAACCCAGCTTTTCTATCTCAAATTCCATGGAGGTCAATGGATTTGAGAGCAAAAAGATTTTTCCTCCGAGCCAAGAAATGATCTCTAGAGGCTTGAGTAAAAGGTAAAAGGGAAGCATCAATGGATCTCGGAGATGCTTGGGGGGCAGAAGCTCAACCACGACAGGGGGTCCACTGGGCAAGGCCTTGGGTGGTGTGGAAATAGACTTGCCAGGCTGAGATATCAGACGTCTAAGTGGAGGGAGGACTCATGGCCTGCAAGACTCTGGAAACCTGGACATTGTCTAAGTTCTCAGGTCCTTGGTGCAGACTGGAGGTCTCGGGGGAGATAGAATCTTCAAGATTGAGACAATGTAAAACTTGGAGATTGGATCAAGTTGCCTTGTTGCTTTCTGGCATACCTGACTTCTGACTTGGGATTGGTACCATGGCAAGTACAAAGTGCTGAACTAATAGTAGCTAGTATTTATTGAGCACTCATTATGTACCAGACACTGCTCTTTCAGTTTTTGATGAATTTTCTCCTTTGATCTTCACAAAGTTCCCATGAGTAGGGCCCATTGATTGTAATCTCTTGAGTTAACGAGGAACTGAAGACGTAGTCTCAAGGCGGTAGATGCAAAACAGTAAGAATCACAACCTCGTAGCACCCACTCGGAGTGAGCCAAGCGCTATTTGATACTTTGCAGGCACTGATTTATTTAATTCTCACAACAACCTATTGAAGGAGGTACTATTAACCAAGCCAATTTCACAGATAGAGAACCAAAGATCAATGAATTCACCCAGGTGCCACCAGCTCGCCCTTGACAGGTTTGGACTTTGAACTTGGGAAGCTCGGTTGCCGAGTCTGTGTCATCTAGCTGGTGACCCACTGGGGGGTCACCAGGGCCCACTGTGTCTTCTCCAGGCACTCCTACGTAAGCGACACGGTAGCTGCACATAGTAATAAGAAGAAGATTTGGATGGAGCGTGCAGGGAGCCTGTGGCCTCTTCACAGGCAAAGCTGTGAGCTGTTGACTCCGCTTTGTGCTTGCATCGAACATGGAGACTAAGACCAGCTTCCCCATCGTAGGGTCATTAGTTCTCTATACAAGAGAGATGCCGTCGCTCACACAATGACTGATGACTGAGGCTAGCCACTCTGTGTAAGGTGTCCTCCGGGAGCATCACCAGGCAGAGCGTGATCAGAGGAAAAGGAGAAGGAAAAAAGAAAACTCTTGTCATCGGGAATCTATAGGAACAAATTGAGAGTATTCAGCCTAGTAAAGTGTGTGGTGTAGTCCAAATAGATGTCTTCAGTAACCCTGGGGTTCTGAGGACTAGGCCAGGGAGGGGTTCATATCACATGATACTTCTTGCACTTGGGTGTTGGGCACAGCCCCCCCTGAATGGATGGGTCTCCCTCTTACTAGGTTCATGTCCCCCTATGCAGTGAAGGACTTTCTATAGACCCCAATTTAAGGCAATAGAAGATTTTATTACTGTTCCTTTTTAGATAAGCATAGAACTCTAAATATAGACAACATATGGTAAGAATTATACTGACACTGGAATTATGAAAATGTTTCTTCTATCCACTAACCTAGAGATGMGTTTAAGAGTGAAATGACTTAAAGAGAGCAGCTCCACCCATGAAGCCTCTTCAACATGGCTAAACAAGATCTGAGCAAAGACAGCGCTAAACTGATGATCCAATTCCTGGTCAGCCCTGAAATCATATGCGTACAAGTATATTATAAAGACTGATCCGGCTGTATATATGTATTTAGGAATGAGAGGCCATGCATTTGAGAGAGAAAGCCAGGAGGGACTGGAGGAGAAAATGATATATTTTAATTTCAAAAAGTTAAAAAAAAATTAAAAGTGCATGACTTGTATAGGATTTGCATTAAATGCTTAATAAAGGATAGATAARACGGCCATGGCAAAACATTGACRGTTCTCGGATTCAGGTACTGACTGTAGTTTCCCGTAGTTTTTATAACAGAAATTATATTAATAGATTTTAACCCATAGATACTTTGACAATTAATGCATGACTAGATTTGGCTTTGAAATTGCTGACAGCCCGTTGATAGAATCCAGCAGCTCTTACGGACACAGAGCTAACCAGGGGCCAGTTCTAGCTTCATCTTGTTTCCCACACTGACCTCCTGGAAACATTCCGTTTTTCTCTACACTGTACATTTTGGGGGGGGGGGTTAATTGGATATTTCCATTATTTACATTTCAAAAGTTATCCCCATTCCCTGTCCCCCCCTCTGAAACTCCCTCCTCCCCTCCTCCTCCCCCTGCTCCTATGAGGGTGTTCCCCCATCCACGCACTCCCCCCCTCCCTGCCCTCAAATTCCCCTACACTGGAGCTTCAAGCCTTCACAGGACCAAGGGCCTCTCCTCCCATTGATGCCCGACAAGGCCATCCTCAGCTACATATGTGGCTGGAGCCATGGGTCCCTCCGTGTGTACTCCTTGGTTGGTGATTTAGTCCCTGGGATCTCTTGGGGGGAAGGGGGTCTGGTTGGTTGATATTGTTGTTCTTCCTGTGGAGTTGTAAAACCCCTTCAGCTCCTTCAGTCCTTTCTCAAACTCCTCCATTGGGGACCCCACACTCAGTCCAACGGTTGGCTGCAAGCATCCTCCTCTGTAGGATGCTTGCATTTTAAAATAAATTTTATTTTATTTTAAAAATAAAAATGTAAAGGCATGAAACCACACCGTTTGGGGAATCCCATGTGATGGTTCTATACATTGTGGAGCGTTCAAATCAAGACAAGTCTATCTGCCTCCTCCCTGTGGTAAAAGCATTCCAAGTCTCATCACACCCTATGGCGCAATGGCATGCGGGGCTTCCTTCGAAACACACCAGCTACACCAAGGAGCACTCCCAAAGGAAGCAGGCAGACTGCCTAAACCCGCAGCATCCTTGTTCAATGTTGCAGGGAGGGGCCCAGCTTCCCTTCATCAGAGGGAAGATTTAGGGTGGCTGCCAACTGGTTACATGAYGGTAGAATCAGCTACAAGGTTTTGCTTTGAAGGTGTGGCATGTGTGGAGCAGCACACAGAGACCAAAAAACAGTACTGGATCTCCTGGAACTAGAGTTACAATATATTCCGTGTGTGCGCGCACTGGGAATCAAACTCAGGTCCCTGGAATGGTGCTCTGAACCCGAGCCATCTCTCCGGTCCCAAGCTATACAATTTGAAAACTGTTCCCCTCCCCCAGCATTTGAGCTGGGCTGTCGAATCTCTGCTTTAATCATCAGTTCTCAGCCTGTGAAAGTCCCTGGCCTTTTGTTCTAGAACAATACTGCTTCCTGCTTTCACCTGGGAACCACCACCTGGAGTATCCGTGGATCTGGCAGACTTTTCCCAGCAGGCCACCTGCTGACAGTGAAGCCAACGAACAGCCCCGGACAGTTCCCCCAGAACTCACCCCGGATTCTGGGAGGAGGGGCTCGCCCAAACTGTTAAATGGTCGGACCTCCATTAAACTTCTGGCCTCGATGATGGGCAAACTGTCGCCCTGGCCCTCGTTTCTTTTCGCCGCTTCCCCATCCATCATCCCTCAGCTTCCGTTCCAGGAACCCAGGTAGCAGTAGTTGCT